>ML419635.1:208008-219225 GCA_005239525.1 Nicotiana knightiana
CCCTCCCCCCTTCACTCTCATCCATCTCTCAATCCTCTCCTCTCTCTCTCTAAACCCTTCGTCTATTGAGCCCTTGTCACCTTTCTCCGGCCACCCCCTCTCCAGAAACCATGGAAGTTCTGCCCATCATCGACCTTATAGCTCCATCTTTCAAACCTGTGTCACCAGTGGAGGTTCTCAAGTGACCCAGAGGCGGTTCACTCCCATCTCCGGTCTCATTCCATCTATTCCGGCCACTTATGGCCGTTCGAGTATGATCTTTGCATTTTTCGGCCAAACACCAGTAATATTTAA
The DNA here is from genome assembly GCA_005239525.1 of Nicotiana knightiana. Classification (NCBI taxonomy): domain Eukaryota; kingdom Viridiplantae; phylum Streptophyta; class Magnoliopsida; order Solanales; family Solanaceae; genus Nicotiana; species Nicotiana knightiana. The sequence goes on from ML419635.1 coordinate 208,303, forward strand.
GTTTTCTTCTCTTCTCTAGGTTTTCTCTGGAAACCCTAGCTTTAAATCCTTCGATCTTTTTAGATCTATAATGGATCTATGTTCCTTTTAAGGATGTCACATGTTTTCCTCAAAAGATTTCTTTGATTTCAAACGATTTTCTCATTTTCCAGACTAGGGTTTCAAACCCTTTTGCAAAGCGATTTCTTTCTGATTTTTAGCAATTACTTTATGATTTTAGCATTTTTAAACATCACCTAAGCTTTTCTTTTTGTTCAATTCATTCTTGTTAAGAAACCCTAATACTTCTGAGTTCGATTTGGAAGTTCGAGCCTGTTTGTGATGTTGTTTGTGTGTCTCTCATGAACCTCCTGGACTTTCATGTATGTTCTATGTGGTTCCTACTCTAATTTATTGTTAGGGTTTCTGAATCTCTACTGTTCATTTAACTACTTGCTTAGGGTTTCTCTGATTTTTGTTCAACATGTGCTATTTATCGTTTAATAGATCTGATTATTCATTTTATTGATTGTTTCATAATACTCTCTACTGGTTTTGTGTATTCTCCTTAGACCTGCAATACTTTCCTTAAAAAACTGTGATTTTGTGTATTTTCCCTATAACTCTTTACTGATTTTGAATTACTTCCTTACTTTTATGATACTTCCCTTAGTTAGTACTGATTCCCTGTGATTTTCAATCTCATTCGTGATTCTTGGGACTAATTTCAAGAATTAAAGTTATGCTCTATCATATTTATGTGCACGAATATGCTGTCAGTTAACCTTGTACCCGTTTGAACTATGACTCCCTAATTAAAGGGAGTCTGGGTCTTAATTGATTCTGATTGGGTATTTTTCTCATAACTATGTTAAATTAGTACTTCTTACCGTATTTACTACTGTTTTCAAAGCTATATATACCCAGGCCTTTTATTTTCCAAACACACGAGCAATATACTGTTCCGAACTCTCTCACACACATATACATTCTCCCTTGTTATTCGTGTTGTTTACTTGCTAGTCTCAGTCGGCTGCAAGCCAAGACGGAGCAACTATACACCCTACTGCTCTGCACTCTACTGTTCTTTACGCTACTATTCTTTACTCTACTGCTCCTCATCTGCACTTATTCTCGCATTTAACTGGTATGTTTTTCAGTTTAACTTAAAGCATAAAAAACAACATGCTTCTTTTAATATTGCAATTCCTTCTATTTCTACTATGTTTTTACTTATGGTTCTGTTGTTTACCATGTAATTAGCATGTCTACTTTCACTTTACTAGTATGATTGTTAAGCTGTCCTATCCTCCCTTCGATTCAGCATGTTATCTCCCCTAGCACACCCCTCAATCTGATTCTGTTAGTTTCTGTCCTGAACATCTTTATGAAAACTGTTCTTGTGGTTCTTAAGTTCTGTGATACCTTAGTATTTCTCTGGTAGTAACTTGTATGCAAATCTGCTTCATGAGCAATCTACTTGTCCCCAATCCCTGTTTGTGACTGCTTCATTGTACTATGCATGCTGATGTGGTTCTGAGTTGTTGATTGTCCTAATCCCTTTCTTTCAAACTGCTTTCACTAAAAGCAAAATCTTCTGTTCTCAAACTACTCATCTTCAAACTGTTTTCCAACTCAATTCTTTCAAAACTATGTCAAGCACTCTCACATATACTTTTAGACATTAGGTTCTGCCCCTCTTGTGTGAGCATTGCCTTGGGACCCTTGAGCTCCCTCTGAACTTTGACACACAAGAGCTGGCCTTTTCACACTGCACTTACTCCATCTTGGTTATGAAATCTGGGTGTGAGCACTGCCCGAGATTCTTTGAGATCCTTAGGGAACTCTGATACACCAGGATCATATGAAAGGCTGTGATTACAATGGCAATGAGGCATTCTGGAGATTCTGGGCCTATTATGTAGGCTCCCTATAGCATAACTTCTTTTTCTTATTTTCAATTATATAATTTATATAAATGGCCTGTAATGAATAATTATAAACAACTCTTTGGGGATGGATAGTGAAAAGGGAGGGGTAACTATGCATGCTATAATTATTAAAGAGGTAGAAACCATGCTACTAGGTTTACATTCCTTATTTACGCATTAGAAACCATGCATTAGCAATCATGCTATTTAGGCTTTATGAACACTGTTTCAGCATCTTGTTTCAGTACTGTCATTCATCACTTAGAAAATATTATGTGATAGGGTAAATAATGTTAATAATTGGTAACTTCTGCAATCATTTTTCATATTGTCGTGTACACTTAGAGATCCTGTTTAGGATAAGCAACACTAAAATAAACTGCCACTCTTTTATCTTCTGAAATCATGCTTAATGTTGTAATTATTGTGCATTTAAAAATCCTGCTTAGGATTCTGTATATGCATCATTCTGCATCCCTACTGTGCATTAGATACCATGTTTTAGGATTTCATTCATACTCATTTAACAACACCTAGTCTAACTACGGGTGCATGTAAAAGGAATAAAAAAACTTCACTTAGTTTCTCTAAAAAAACTGGCAACAATTCTGTGTTCTGAACAACCTAGAACAGCATGTGTAGTTACTAATTTGCAACAGCCCCTCTAACAATTCAGATAATTAGTATACATTGTCCCCCGCCTAGGCAAGTCTTAGGTAACCAACCATAAAGAAATAAAAATCAGAATTGTCCTTTGTGATCAGTGTCCAGTTGTTAGCATGTTTAAACCAGTAGGCAAGCCTGATTAAGACTTCCTCCCTGAGTTATGCAATAAATCTGTCTTTGTTATTATCATAGATACCATGTTTTAGGATCTGAATCAAAAGACCTTAACTATGTATGAGTCGTGCTGCCTATTTGCATTGCCTGTGGAGGTATACTTGTGCCTTTTCTCTGCTTTTCTGTGTTTCCCCTCTAATTGCAGTCATACATGTTCTTATCTGTCGCCTTAGTATTTTTCCTTCAAACCTGAGAGTCTTCCTAGAACATCCCTTATAGGATAGAAGTTCTAAATTCCTCCGGGACTGATAGGAAGAGACGGGTAACAGCATGCAATAGAGGTCGAGACCAACACTCGATTTAGCTACTTTCACGGGGGGGAGGGGGGTTAGAATAAGGATATGATGACCGGTGCGCTAATACCACGTGTAGACCCTCTTTGAGGAGTGATTACCAGGTATTGTATTGATGTGATCCATATTATTATAAACCTAGGATACCCTTTATATGCTTAGATCGTAATCCTTTCAAAATCTAACCTTCTTTACTATTTTCAAACATCTGCATTCTTAAGACTTCAGTCCCCTCTTATTTGAGCCTTTATTTGTTTTTTTGTTAAGCCGTACAAATTCACAAAAGTTGTTTGGCCGGGAACCACACTTGTGGATCCTGAGGGGTGCCTAACACCTTCCCCTTAGGATAATTTCAAGTCCTTACCCTATCTCTGGTTAACAATGTAGTTGTAAATGAACCCCTTTGGTGTCCTAACGCACCTTTAAAAAATCATTAGGTGGAGACTCTCAAAACACAAACCCCTTTCCCCAAAGGAAAGAGTTGTCCCAACCAAATGTCATAAATCTGATCTCCGCGAGGAATGAGGGGGCGCGACAGCATGGAGAATCTGCTGGGGAATTTGCCAAGCTTTTACCATTTTCAAATTGCTTTGTAAATTTGTACCTCTTCCCATTTCCCTTATGTGCAATTACTTGTCTATCTCTTTAAGCATTTATTTTCTTCAAAAGTAAATGACATGTTTTTTCTGTTTCCTTCCTTTGTAACCGCTTTTAAATTATAACCTGCTGTATTTACTGCTTTCATAATGTGCAAATACATGACAACATGTTTTTAATGCTTACTGATTATTGAATAATCATGCTCAACATTCATACTCCACTCGTGCCAAACAAAATACTATAGCAATGCTTGATGAGTGGTTGCACTCTTCCTATATTATTACCCCCTAAATTCGGAAAGGCTTATTTGCGGTAAATCTAGTCGATCAGCGGTGCAGCCGACGATTCTGTGCCTTTCACCCTTGAGTTGTCCCGCTCAAGGGTACCAGTCTAAAACCCCATAGAAACCTTACTTTGTTATGTTGTTTCATGCATCATGGTCAAACCTAGCCAGGCTAAAGTGTGGTCCGCACGATAGCTTTTAAGATTGCCTTATCCAAAAGTCCACTGGTTTCCCTAAACCAAACGGACATCATCACGTTCTATGCATTTATTTGGAAAACTAAATACTTTATGCTAATTGTTGATGTTAAATAGTCGAGTCTGGTTGGGGTAAGGGTCTAACCTTGTTTGCCTTGCAGAAAAATGAGGCACGAAGTCACCAGATTTGGCATGGTCTCCAATATCCCTTCAAGATTGCTAAGTTGGTGGGAAGATTTACATTCTAGTGACAAAACCCTCGTCAGAAAATACTTGGGCAATCTGCCATCTCTCCTAGAAATCCAGCCTAACAACATGATAATAGAGGCTGCTACCATGTTCTCGGATTGTGAAAGGTCCGTGTTCCGCTTTGGGGACATTGAAAGGACACATTTGCTGGAGGAAATAGGAGGACTGGCTAGCCTAGTATGGGAAAACCCGGGGTTGCTAATTCCTGAGAACCGCACAGGCAAAGGTTTCCTCAAAATGATGGGTCTGAAGAAGAATGCAGAACTGGTATGATTAAAGAAGTCATACATCCCTTTTGACTACTTGTACGAAAGGTACGGTCACAGCAAATCATACCGTACCTACCACGACGAGTTTTCCATCACATCCTTGGGACACATCCATCGTAGAGTATTCGTCTTCATGTTTTTCTTCTTGGGTCTGATTGTGTTTCCAATAAAGAAGGAGAGAAACCACACTAGATTAGCCATGGTAACCAAGACACTAATGGAAGGAACGGATGGGCAAAACTTCAGCATTGTGCCCATGATCATTGCAGACATATATAGAGCCCTGGAAAAGTGCAAACGAGGGGCAAGACACTTCGAAGGCTGCAATATACTACTTCAGCTTTGGCTTATGGAACACCTCCAAAATGGCGAATACCAACAAGAAATTCATCGAAGAATTTGGGATGACCACATCGCTTTCCACCATCCAAAGCGAATGAATTACATCCCCAACATGTTTGTTCAGCTTGAGAACGCCAAAGGATGGGTCGAGCTCTTTTGTAATCTGACTGAAGAATAGGTTCAATGGATGTTCGAGTGGTTTCCGACAGAGGAGTTCATCGCCCGTTCCAGATATGCACCGTTCCTAATACTAATTAGTCTAAGAGGAACATACCCTTACGTCCCTCTTCGAGTTATGAGGCAAGCGGGTAGGGAGTAAGTCATACCCAGGGTCGACAAGATAAGCCATCTTCGAGCTGACTTCCAAAATGACAATAGTCCTCACAAGTGCCAAGCCCAGCACATGTGGCACTGCAAGATTGTAATGGAGAAGGAAACCATCGAGCCAGACAGATATCATGCCGGTTGTACCCCTTTCTACCCTGGTTGGTTGGCAGAAAATTAGGGTGGTCTGAGTGAGCCAGGATTCGTTCAGGGCCACAGGGTTATAGATGAGAAGGCCGAGGCACAAGTCAAAAACAACCAGCTGCGCAAGAGGATCCGTGAGTGTGAGGATGACCACCATAAAATATATGAGTCTAGCAATAAACTAATCAAGGAATAGAAGGATATGGCTATCAGCAACAACAAAAGGTTAGGGTATTTGGAGCGAGTCATAGTGGAGCTAGAGAAAAAATTTCTCAAAAGGATTGAAGACTGTCAAAAGGCTAGAGGAACCGACGGAGGACATCTAGCCAGAGCATATCTGTTGCTAAGACTTTGCGAGTTGGGGAAACTGTACGAGGGAAGCAAGAATGCCGAGTCTGGGGAAGGTCTTTCTAGGACCAAGTAGATAGGAATGTCTTTCTTTTACTTTATCAATGTAATAAGGCCAATGGCTATTAGTGACCTTTACTTCCTATTTATTTAGTGACGTTTTGGGATTCGTCTATTTTCTTATCAATAAAATGAGGCATTTAGCATCTTAAGTTCTCCAAATCAATTTGTCTCTAGGCCTACCTCGGGCACAAAAAAGTCCCCAACATAGAACGCGTTTTACATTCCCTCACTATGTGTTTAAATACCGCAATACTTTTCATAATCCTCACTGACTTGGTTACCTTCTGTCTTTGTCTTCTTTTTCTTTATTTATTTATTCCCCTCCCCAAAGGTTAGTTCGTGCACTCTGGCGTCATCATCCTATCTTACAAGATCCAGAGGCCCTCCACCCTCTCCTCCTCTTAGTCCTCCCAAAGGCAAGAACAAAGGCAAAAAGAAAATGGAAGATTCAGGCAACAACAGAAATGAGAACGTGGTTGAACAGGTAGAGGCCACTGATGGCCAGGGTATTCTGCTTCAGAATGAAACTATGTCGCAGCTGGAACGGAAGTTGTTAAAGTTTCAAGAAGAGCTTGATCAAGTTCGGAATCTGGAAAACCTGTCATTCTCCCTCAACGTCCCAGACGTCAACATCCAGAATCCTACACCTCCTCAAAACATCCCAATGCAGCAAAATAATCCCAACACTCATCATCACACCACCCCACCAAAGAACCAAACTCTTCCAGCACACTGCAATGCCTGCCATACTCCAAACAACACTCCACTGCTTATCCCAGAACCTCATAACTCCACAAATGACCATTTCTACACTCTTGCGCCAGGCCACCATAACAATCCCATCTACGTGGAGATCATGCCACACTCCACTCCCCCTATCACATACACACCTGAGTCTGACGAAAAGGACTTGCTTATCAAGAACTTGGCAGAGGAACTTAGGAAGCTGACCAGCGGGGTTCAAGGTGTCGAGGGAATCAAGGGAGTCGAAGGGTTGAACTATGAATACCTCTGCATACAGCCCGATGTCGAACTTCCCGAGGGATACAAACTTCCTAAGTTTGAAATGTTTGATGGTACAAGTGATCCAAGGGTCCATCTGAGAACTTGTTGTGACAAGCTGGTTGGAGTAGGGAAGGATGAAAGGATCCGCATGAAGAAGTTCATGAGGAGCTTAAATGGAGATGCATTGTCCTGGTACATCAGCCAAGATCCCAAGAAATGGTCGAATTAGGTGAGCATGGCATCTGACTTTATGGACAGATTCAGGTTCAACACAGAGAACGCACCAGACGTGTTCTATATTCAGAATTTGAAGAAGAAACCCACGGAGAAGTTTTGCGAGTATGCTACTCGCTGGAGGTCCGAAGCTGGTAAGGTCAGACCCTCCTTAGAAGAGGAGCAGATGAACAAGTTCTTTGTCCGGGCCCCGGACCCGCAATACTATGAACGGTTGATGATGATTGAGAACCACAAGTTCTCCGACATTATCAAATTAGGTGAACGGATTGAAGAAGGTATCAAGAGCGGTATGGTCACAAATTTTGAATCCGTGCAAGCTACAAACAATGCTTTGCAGTCTGGTGGTGTGTCTAAGAAAAGAGACGCGGGAGCCGTGATGGTTGCACAAAGAACCAAATCCCCACTCAAATACCAAACTTACCCGACACCTCCACTCACATATCGACCAACCCCAAATAACCAAGCACCCTAATACCAAGCTCCACCAACTTATCAATCACCTCCACCACCAACTTATCACCTCCACCACCGACATATCAACCTGCTTCACCCAGATACTCACAACCGCTCCTGTCTACCACACTTACAATTCCCAACTATCTCATTACCAATCACCCCTACCCGTCAAACTTCCCTAGACCTCGTCCTAATTTTGATCGCAGACCTCCAAAACAGTATACCGCCATCGGTGAACCCATCAACCAACTGTATGAGAAGCTCAAAGCTGCTGGTTGTGTCACCCCCATCCCTGCTGTAACCCTGAGAATCCTTCTCAATGGGTCAACCCAAACAAGTCTTGTGCATACCACTCCGGCATAAAGAGGCACACTATCGATGAATACCGCTCTTTGAAGGACAAGATACAATCCTTGATTGACAACAAGATCATCGTGGCAAAGGAATCCGCTCCAAATGTCTGCAATAATCCTCTTCCGGACCATAAGGGTGGAGGCATCCATTTGATTGAAATATAAGATGATTGGGACCCCGAGGGATCAATCGGGTTCATCGCAGAAGGCGATGATCCAAAGAAACCTGCAGTAACTCTCAACCCGATCATAGTCTAGATTCAACTGTCTGAGGATGCTGAGGTAAATATGTCCATGCCTCTTGAGTTTGAAGCAACTTCACTTGCAAAGACACCAGTATCGATTGAAGTTGAGTTCGTGTCACCGACAAATGCACCCGCACCATTTGAGGTTGCAGCCTTACCACCCCGGGCATATGTTCCATTCGAAGTGAGGGTAGATGCGTCAATCATGGTGGAAATATCGACCATGCCACCTTACTATACAAATGATGTACCATGGGAATATACAGCCGAGGCGAGAAGGAAAGGTAAAGTCAAAAATGAAGAAGCTGTTGCAGCGCAGGGTAAGACAAGAACTGGCAGAGTCTATACCCCTGAACATCTGGCTGAATCTAGCAGGCAGGCTTCCAATCGGCCTCCCATTATCAAGACAGGTTCGGACGACCTTTGGAGGAAAGTACAGGCCAAGGAGTATTCGGTCATCGACCAGCTAAACAAAACGCCAGCGCAAATATACATCCTCTCTTTGTTGCAGAATTTCGAGACGCACAGAATGTTTTATTGATGGTGTTGAATGAAGCTTATGTGCCAAACAACATCACTAGTGGAAAAATGGCTAATATGGTGGGCCAAGTGTTGGAAAGTCACAAGATCTCTTTCCATAAGGACGAGCTGCCTCCTGAAGGGTTGGGCCATAACAAAGCACTGCACATCACTGTGCAATGCGAAGACTTTTTCATCACTAGAATTCTTATTGACGGGGGATCTAGTCTTAACATCTGTCCATTGATAACGCTCAATAAATTGGGTAAAGGGTTGCATGAGATAAAGGATGGAGCAATCAATGTGAAATATTTCGATGGATCTCAAAGGTCCACCATCGGTGAGATAAACATATGCTTGCAAATGGGACCAACCCAGTTCTAGGTTGACTTCCAAGTGAAGATGTGCCAGCATCCTACAACCTGTTATTAGGAAGACCCTGGATCCATGTTGCTGGGGCCGTAGCATCAACACTACATCAGGCAGTGAAGTTCGAGTGGAACGACCAAGAGGTGATTATTCATGGTGACGGTAGCAACCATATTTATAGTCGCCAGACTATTCCGGTGATTGAAGGAAGAAGGAAGCTGGGTGGAGAAACTTACCACCACATTGAACGGGTCAACATTATCGACAAATACAAATGGTGGGATAGCAAGATCGCAAGTATGATGAATTGGCGAGGGTACAATCGTTCAGTTTATCAAAAGCGTTTTCAAATTTTTTCTTATGAATCAATATTTATTGCTATCATTTTTTTCTCATTACTTTACCTATACAACATTACTATTACCTGTCTTGATGAACCGATGACTGTGACATGCAACGAGACAATGCAGCAAAGGACGTGGATTCAGAAGAAGATGACATACCTGACGATATTGTCAAAGAAGTTGAGAATTTTGAGAACAAACTTAAGTCCAACATGGACGAGACTGAAATCATCAAACTGGGAGATTCAGAAAACATAAAGGAAACACGAATCAACATTCATTTGTCTCTATCAGAAAATAAAGAATACGCAGAATTTCTAAAGGAGTATGAGGACATATCCGCCTGGTCGTATGATGACATGACTGGTCTAAGTACGTCTATTTTGGCTCATAAATTGCCAACCAAACCAATGTGTCCACCGGTAAAACAAAAGCTCAGGAAGTTCAAACCCGACATGAGTTTGAAATTCAAAGAAGAAGTCACCAAGTAGATCAACGCCAAGGTTCTCAGGGTAGATGAGTACCCGACATAGTTAGCCAACATTGTGCCAGTACCAAAGAAGGAGGGGAAGGTCAGAGTCTGTGTCGACTACCGGGATCTCAATCGGGCTAGTCCGAAAGACGACTTGCCTTTGCCAAATATACATATCATGTTTGACAATTGCGCCAAGCATGAACTACAATCATTCGTGGATTACTTCGCTGGTTATCATCAGATCTGGATGAATGAGGAAGATGCTGAGAAAACGGCTTTTATTACGCCGTGGGGAGTGTACTATTACAAGATGATGACATTCGGCCTGAAGAATGCTGGGGCCACCTACATGAGGGCTATGACCATCATCTTCCACGACATGATTCAAAAGAGATCGAGGTATACGTGGATGATGTTATTATCAAGTCTAGGGAATCCACCGACCACATGGATGATTTGAGGGAAGTTCTCTCCCAACTAGCAGGGTCCGTACATGGTTCACCGGGTACTGACAGGAGGAGCACTTATACTCGCAGAAATGGACAGAGAAGTCTGTCTAAGGCCAATCAATTCAGATGCAATCAAGCGCTACTATGTGTAATCTTTATGCTTTCTCAATGATGTAAATTGAACTACGTCTAACCTGATTCCCGTTTAAGAGGAGATACGTAGGCAGTCCTATGGGTTCGGTCACAATTCAATAAAAATGTCATTTTTCCCCGCAATTGGAAACTGGGGCAGAATTTTGAGGAGGACCCTCAAAATCCTGAAGCAAGTTCAGCCAATCGCCGCATGAGAAACAGTCAGAAGCATTCACCCATCAAACTAGGGCAGGACCCTCAAAATTCCGTAGCAGGAGAGGTTGCAATGTCCCGGGCCGTGTCACGATCGTCGGTTCATCGCAAAATTATTTTTTTAATTATACATTATGCTTTTACGAAATCATGCATGTTTGTTTCTGAAGTAGCTTTGTTTAGCAACACTACCCCAATAATACAGACAGTATCATCAGATCGAGCCCAGCAGGTCAAGAAAATCCAGCAGGGATACGAACTAAC
>ML419635.1:229481-276206 GCA_005239525.1 Nicotiana knightiana
ATCTCACAAATTGTCCCCCCCCCCCCCCCCCCACACACACACACACACAAAGTAAGTGTTTTCTTGTAGAGAGATGCTGTTATAGAGAAATCAATTATATAAAATCAGAGGAGGACCCAGGATTTGAGCACGATGGGGGCACCACTGTATGCTAATCACTAGCGATAAAATTTGGTGTGCAACTCTTCGAAAACTTAGCGATTATGATAACTTATCATCCAAGTATTATTAAAAAAAAAGTTCTACGGAAAAAAAATTCTAAAGTTCTAGAAATAGAGAGGTTTCTCGTATAGGAAGAGAAGGAATAAAATCAATTAAGTTGACTATTGTGTATTAGTACTAAATTATAAATAAATTCAAAAAAAAAAAGAAGATAAAGTAAAAAATAAAGCGATTTGCTATTAAATATAAATTATATTGTATTCAAAGAACCAAATATTAATTAACTTAAGTATTATATATTAGTACTAAACTATAATTGAATTCAAAAGAAAAAGAGATAAAAGTAAAAGATAAAGCAATTTTCTATTAAATATAAATTACATTGTACTCAAAGAATAAAAATAGAAAGGAGGAAAAAAAAGTTGTAAGTGAGTTTCGAACCTACGTTACCAGCAAAAAGTGTCCAAATCAACCAGTTCTCTCATTCGCCTCTTTGTTTCTGGGAGCACACTTAAAATATTTAAGGGGTCCCATATAAATATACAAATATGTATATACAAGCTTTTTGTCGAAGCTAACGGGGTCACGTGACCCCTCAACCCACCAAGTAGGGTCCGCCTCTGTATACAATCATACCTCTCTCTCAAAAGAAAACAAATAGAAGTTGTAAAATAAAATCAAAGGTGTGCGGATGCAGAAAATAATTGAGAGAAAAAAAACCAATAGAGAACGTTTTACATAGTAGCTTAGAGAACCTAAATTCTTTCTAAAAGAATCTACTTAATATAACTGCAGAAACTCTTGCACGAAAATCGACTTTGCTTGGAGTTATAAGATAGTAGCATGAAACCTCTGCATATATATAATATGTTGGTTGTTACCAAAACTGGAAATAAACTAAGCCAATCCATTAAAGAGTTACTTCTACAACAAAATAGTTTAGTTCATTCAGGAAAAGTACTTCAAGTCATAAAATATGTCAAACTTCTTCCATAGCATCACTATATATCTGACCAGACTTAGCAAAGAAATAAATAATAGTAGGACAACCAAAATTGAAGTCATGAATCATTTTTTTCCTATTCTCCCTATGTGGAGAGCAAACTCGAAAACGATTGAACTGTAAAACATCATGCAACACACGGCAATGCACTTTCCCAAGCAGTTAAAGCGCATTTACTTTCATCAAAGAGTTAGAAATGCCCCAACACATTGAACTTTTCGGTATTCTTCTATTTCTAGTTTTTGCAATAAAGTTTTAGAGTCCATCTTAATCTAAAGATTTACAGAATTAATCAATCTGATTTGCTTCAGTCTATCTAGTACAGTCCACAAACAATTTAGTTAAAAAAAAACCTATACCGGATAATATTTTGTAAGTTGATTGATGCATCTATCTTCATAGGCATATTACTGCTAGAATCAACTTACATGCCATGAATTATAGGAAATAGTTGACACAAAAAAGGGGGTGAAAAAAAAGATGACAAATTGATGGATCTCGTAAGGCATTGCTCTTGTTGCTAATTGTTTCCATTTCATTTTCAAGAAGTTGCAATATCCTTATTTGCACTCTTTCGAAACTTGAATATGGAGTTCATTTATTGTTGAATCATGTATCCAAAGTTTAAGAAATGCTCATAAGAATCATAAATATATGTACAACACTTTATCTATGACACATATTTATTGTCACATTAATATGTCATCAGTCTTTGAAAGTTATCTTCTTTTCTTGCTAATAACGTCTGAAATTTTGAGGCTCACTTCTTACCTGATGCAATAGCAACTTCTTATCATGATAATCCTGAGCGTCGCAGCTTGCTGACATATTTCAAGCGCAAAGCGAGCATCATTTTTTACCTGGATTGATGCGTAAAGTGCACAGTTCAATAATAATAGCCTAATCACATTAATACCATGCCATAAGCTAAAATGTACTTGAGATTATTAGAATTAGTTAATAAATTTTAATCCTATAAAGGTAAATTATAGAAGTAACTGCGAATTTCCTTGAAGAAAATTCAATTGTCATTGTTTATGTATTTTTTTTATCCAGCTATTATACATCTAGTAACCACACTTCCATTAGTTTTCCAAGAGTAGCCAGGATATCATTTGAAAAAGGAGTAGTACATTCATGCAAATACTTCAGTGTTCTAACAGATACGATGTATAAAGGGATAGAGTAATGAATAAAAGACATGAAATCTTTTTATTGACCAAAAAACTGACAAATGGCTATGGTAATATTGCACCTTGATCAAAATGTAGGGCACAATCAAAGGTTTCATATTTTCTTTCTCCTGATAAAGTAAACATAGATTTTACGATACAAAGTTATGTTAAACTTCATGTGAAGAATGTTATATAATCAAATATTTGATGTACTTTTAAACCTTAAGGTTTTGAACTATGAAAAAAATTGTCTTGTATTTTGTAGTGAAACTAAGAAATATTTTTTTTTCAAAAGAACAGTCTTTATTGTGAAAAGTACTACTCCCTCCGTTCCAGTTTATGTGAACCTATTTCCTTTTTGGTCAGTTCTAAATGAATGATCCTTTTCTAAATTTGGAAACAATTTAGCTTAAACTTCCAATTCTATCCTCAATGAGAAGCTTTTATAACCACACAAATACTCTGCACCCCTTTTTGACTTGTTTAGGACCAGAAATTCTAAAAGTCTTCATTTTTTCTTAAACTCCATGCCCAGTCAAACAAGTACACACAAATTGGAACAGAGGGAGTATTATACCAACTTTTTTTTGTTCAAAGTAACTATCTTTGTTGTGAAAAGTACGACCTGAACTTTTCCACAGCAAGGAATAATATTGAAAAAAAATGTAATTACCTTTTAGACAGCCCCACTCTAGGGAGAAAACATAAAAATTCAGTTGATGTAACGACCCGACCTGCCGTTTTAAGCTCTAGCGCATCGTTCGGCGATTTGAGGCTTTGGGTAGCTTCACTTCAGGCATTACGACTTGTGCATGAGGTCCGAATTGAATTTCGGGAAGTTCAGAGTTGATTTGAAAAGAAAATTCTCATTTCGGAAGCTTTAAGTTGGAAGAGTTGACTAAGGTTTGACTTTTGAGTAAATGACCTCGGAATCGAGATTTGAAAGTTCCAATAGGTTTGTATGATGATTGTGGACTTTAGCGTATGCCCGGATTGGGTTTTGGATGACACATGAGCGTTTCGGCACTTATTGTTGAAATTGGCGTTTTGGAAGAATTTCATGAATTTGGATTGAAATGTATTTTAATGTTATCGATGTCCGTTTGGGGTTCCGAGCCAGGGATTTTGGACTTATGAGTGTCTCCGGATATTTATTTGGAAGTCTGTAGTTGATTTTGGCTTGATATGGCTAAAGTTGGAAATGGAAGGTTTGGATGTTTGACCGGGAGTTGACTTTTTGATATCGAGGTCAAAATCCAATTCTGGAAATTGGAATAGGTCTGTTATGTCATTTATGATTTGTGTGCAAAATTTGAGGTCAATCGAACTTTATTTGATAGGTTTCAACATCGAATGTAGAAGTTGAATTTTTTTAATTTCATCAAGCTTGAATTGGGGTGCAATTCGTATTTTTAGCGTTGTTTGATGTGATTTGAGGCTTCGATTAAGTTCGTATGAAGTTTTAGGACTTGCTGGTATATTTAGTTGGGTCCCGGGGCCTCGGGTGTGTTTCGGGTATGTTTCGGGTGTTATCGGATCATTTTGTGCTACTTTGGATATTGATTTTCTGATGTCTGGTGTTGTCCTTCGCGTTGTCGAGGAGCTTCTCACGTTCGCAAAGAAGGATTTTTCTGCTGGGACTTTGCTCTTCGAATTCGCGAAGAAGGAATTCTTGTTGTCTATCGACCGACTTTGGAAGTTTATATCTCGCAATCTATAAGGAATTGAGAGATAATCAAAACACGAAAATTGTAGATCTTGGTGTCTAGTTTTGAGAAAGTTAAACCGTTTGTCATTTAGAGTTTTTTATAAAATGTTATGACCATTATACTAGAGGCTGTCTCAGAAAAATTTAGAAATGACTTTTGAGAATTTCGTTCATCGCAAACACGATGAGAGGCTCACGAACGCAAAGAAGGAAGTCGGGGCAGTGTTATAAGTCCTCTATTTTGGACCTTTGAGCCATTATTTCGTATTTTTAGTTGGGAACCTCGAGATTTAGCATTTTTGGAGAGGAATTTCACCACAGAACTTGGGGTAAGAATTCTTGACTCACTTGTTATTATATTTCATGGATTAATCCTCATTTTCGGCGCTAGATTATTTATTTTTCAAGAAGAAATCGGAAGATATTTCTATAGTTCCATAAAATGAATTTTTCGAGTTTTGAATACCGATTTGGAGTCGGATTTGAATAAAATTAGTATGGTTGAGCTCGTAATTGAATGGGTTGTTAAATTTTGTGAGTTTTGTCGGGTTCCGAGACGTGGGCACCACTACCAACTTTTCGATTCGAGTTGGAAATTTTTATAAATTTTGAAATTTCAAGCATTGGAGTATATTTTTGATTAATTTTGCACGTTGTTTGACTAGTTTCGAATTGAACAGCACCAAGTTGGGGATTTAGAGCAAAATTGTGACCGGAAAGTGGGTTTTAGTACGAGGTAAGTCTCTTTTCTAACCCTGTAAGAGGGAATAAAGTCTATAGGTGAATTGATTTAATATATGCTTCTATTGGTGGAGGTTACGTTACGCATGAGATGAAGAGAGTACGTGTGTAGCTAATAATTATGCTTATGTCCGGGTAGTTTAAGACCCAAATCATGTGATACTTGCAATATTTGCACCCTACTTGCTAATTTAAATGCTTAAATCATATCGGAACTTCATAAAGGGATTGTAAAGCTCGAATTTCATTTACTTGAGTTTTGTTCGGGTTACTTGACCGTTAATGAGAATTGGTGTTTCTTTGAATATTAGCTTCTTACAAACCTTGAATCGGATGTTTATAACGTATTTTCTCTTCTTGTGGAGCGGGTCGAACACCTCATTAACATATAGATACATCTATGGTTCGTGTCATTCGACCCTCTGCAGTGCACAATTTATATATTTGTATGTTGGATCGGACCGTACAACCTCGGCATAATTCATGCGTAAAAATTCTTGGAGACCAATTATAATTGATAATGTTTCATTAGCTTGAGAGATTAATTCGTTTAATAATAAAAATTAATTTGAGATTTACTATTAGTGAAAAAATTGTTCATTTATTTCTTGTTATTGAGTTTTCAGCTCTATTTACATAATTCATGCTTAATTATAATTTCAGTACTTTATTGTTAGCCCATAGTAAGTGTCGCAGTCGACTCCTCGTCACTCCTTTTTCAAGGTTAAACTAGATACTTACCGGGTACGTGTTAATTTACGTACTCATGCTACACTTACTTCACATTTTGTACAGATACATATATGTCTAGTGGTCTTGTGGGTGCAGAGGCACGGCTATTGCGGGGATATATGGTGAGCTGCATTCCATGTACAAATCCGCAGCATACAGAGTCTCCATCAGAGTTATTTATATTTTTCTGTCTAATTTGTATTCTAGACAAGTGTTGTATGTTATCATATTTCCTAGTTGATGCTCATGCACTAACACCGGATTTTGGGGATGCTTAGGGGTTGTTCATCATTGTAGTTTGTGAAAATATTATCATATGTCCTTCAAATTCTATTTCTTACTATTTAATTGATGAAAATTACGATTTCAAAATACTAAAATAGGTAATTAAGTTAATCATTCACTATGGCTTTCCTGATGGTGGTGTTAGCGCCATCACGACCTATAGTAGATTTTGGATCGTGACAACTTGGTATCAGAGCATTATGTTCAATTATGTCTCACGAGTCATGACCAAATATAGTATATTCTTGCGGATCGGTACGGAGACGTTTGTACTTATCTTCGGGAGGCTATAGGGCTGTTAGGAGCACCTTCTCTTCTTGATACCTCATCGTAGGATTTGATTCCTCTGAGTCTTATGCTTTTATTTCCTTTCTACTCATTATTATACGATGTTGGGCGCTCGGATCGATTTGGGCATCGAGGAGTTGCAGTGGTATTGCATACGTGGTGCAGGATTTTTTCCCTACGTGTTTGGGCAGGCTATTATCGTCACCTTGCGGAAGGATATTCTTTTGTTCTAGCTTTGTATCTGTATTCCCTTTGGTTTTGAGGTTGTGAACAGATTGGTATGATGTTCATGAGTTGTTATCGCACAGTATTGATGTAATGGTGGGGTGCTTGATTATGTGTCGAGGCAGTGAAGGACTTGAAAGGAAGATTTCTTAGTGCACGATTTAGAGGTTCAGCATTTAATTCCAGTAAAGGAAAGGAAACCGGACTATGAATATTCAGGTTTGGGGTTGATGGAGTAACAAGACTTGGTATTTTCGAAAGTGGTGGAATTTTCTTCTATAATAGAGTGTCGTTGTCTTTATTTCAAGTATTACGGTTCGCCGGTGTTATGGCCTCCTTGATTCTCCTACGGGGAAAATTGTTGTGAAATGGTGCATAAGAAACGGTTGTCGGAGATAGCGGTATATAGCGGTTTTGGGATCGAATTGGTGTTTCTAACGTTGATGGCTCGAGAAAGATGATCTTCAAGGAGGCTTAGAGTTGGTGGCAATTGATCAGATCAGGTGCCGCAAAGATGAATTTTTTTTAGGCAGTATTTGGGGCGGCACAGGATGAGGAATGACGTGGAGGAAGGAGTGTCACGGTGGTTGAATTAATAGTAGGTCAAGTATGAAAATCAGAAGTCGAGAAGTTGCTTAAAGGAGAGGGTTTAACCAAAGTGGGGAGTGGCAGATTAACATATGGGTTCTGTGGTAGGATAGCCATATGCTTTGAGGGAAGTTCAGAGTAATTTAGGGATCGTGATGGACAGTGACTAGAACCACGTATTTTATTTGGATGCAACATGACTTCGAGTTTGGAATGTATTGTCGGACTTTCAGTTGATGTCAATGGGGAATAAGAAGACGTGTTCGGCTTGTGGGTGAGCATGGGATCAGGAGGGTTTTACTGATTTCGTAGTAATCGTACCCAGTGCAACGTCATTGGAAGATGTCAGAATGGACTTTTCATAGGTGGGCTATCCCATGTGGACAGGTTAGCGGTGGTGTGATGTTGATGGGGTCTCTACGAAGAATTCCACTTACTACTCGGTAGAGGGTCGAATTTGTAATCATGGCTAATTATTTGGAATGTTCATAAAAGGTTTAACATAAGATTTCAAAAATTTTGGCGGGTTAAGAGTTAAAGATCATGTTAACTGAGAAGGAGGAATCTTTGTGGGCTCTAGAACTATGTGATTGTAGCTTAAAAGCTAAGTAGGGGAGCCCGCCGTCTACGATTGAATCGCGTGGTTGTCTTCTTGTGCAGTTTCAGGTTATCAGTGTATCGTTAGGTTAATATGACTAAGGAAAGAAAGCATCAGTGGTAATTCAAGCAAAGGATTTGAGGAATGTGTTCTATATTTGGGCTTTATTGATTCATGTGCAGGTTTTGGGAAGACTCGGAGTTTATGCTTCGTGTGGATGTGATGTACAAGGAAAAGAATTTAGCCGGTTGCTTCTTTGAGAAGGTGTTCATATACTAGCAGAGCGTCGGAGTTGGTTATATTCTGGTCCAGGTCAGAGTGGGTGACTCTCAACAACGGTCCTAGTGGGTTCAAAAATTGAAATATGGTGACTAAGGATTTCGAGTCCGTGGTGTGGTTAAGTATCAAGCTTTCGTAGTGGAATATGAAAGCACTTGGAGCGTTCTATTTTATCATCGGTATGCAGTGCAGCATTGGAGGAATGAGAGAAAATAACTTCGGATTCGTACAGGAATTATCAGAATGGGTGTACCAGTTGAAGATGCAAATGTGCGCACAAAGAGGGTATGAGATGGTTCGTGGGTTTTGAGACAACGTGGTCTCGTGAATTTGATCGCTCAGGATGAGTGCAGATTGAGTTCGTTATATTTTGAATGGATTTATTATTATTTCTGAGGCCAGTCCAGAGTAAATTAGAAGAAATTGGTTTGGGTAGCAATGGTTGAATTGGCATGATGGTGGCAATGACCAGTTCCTTCAACGTGTTAAGTTATACATGTGATTTGTGGTGATACGGGCGAGAATTGACGCCGCCTTAATTTTATTTATTTGGAGGCATTTTATTATTATGGCCTATTATGGATAGATGGATCTCGGAAGAGTTATGGTGGTTTAGACCACAACTCGAGGTTTGTATTTTCTGCTGTTGTGGGAATTCAGTCGCGTGTTGTAATGGTTCTCCCAAAATGAGTTAAGTGAAAGGTTACTAGATGATGAAGTGTTTATTCTATTAGTGGTTCCAGAGTTATGATGAAATTCATGTACTCTCGCGTAGTGGCATGTTAGATGTAGTGAGCGGCAAGGGAATTGGGAGTTGAGGATCAAAGTTGCGGTTAGGTGTTGGCAAGAATGTCACGAACTCGAATGAGCAGGAAAGAATTCAGGTGTTTAGAGTAAGCTGGTATTTTCTTTAGCGTCGCCTGAGAACGGTGTCCTGTGTAAGAGGCTTTGTTTACAACATTAGCATGGCCGACGGTATGGATGTGCAGACTTTGCTACTTGGTGTGGAGGGTCGTGGGAGCGTATCCCCCGGGAAGATTGTATAAGTGTGATATTTAGTCACTTGATTGATTAAAGATTGAAGCCAAGTATGGAGATTGTGGTACTATCTCTAATGTGAGAGTTTAGGCCCGGAAGATGTTCTATTCTTCGGGTTGTGGACCGTGTGAGTCTGTTCCGGATTTGACGTTGTCCTTATGTGTCATGGGAAAAAGTTTATTGTGGAACCTTGATAGGTTGCTGGCTCAATATGGTATGATCAGAATCGTCTTGGGGTCCGTTGTTAGGTGTAACGTGAATGTGTACTCTACAATTAGGTCGGGTGTGTGCATTCAGCATTGCATTTCTTATTGAGGAGTCTTCGGTATGTTATTCCTGTCGTCAGCTATCCCATGTATCACTATATTATGCCATGTGGGTTGTGAGATGGCTTGATCATTTGCACATGTGTTGTTATCCCGTGTAGCTTGTGGTGTTATATGAGCGAGATAGCCCTCGAAATGCAGGTCATTTATTGCACTTTAGTTGTGCTCGAGTTTCATAGCATATGGCGCTATCTGTCTCCCCAGGATCTGTATTGTGCACTTGGCGTGCTTGCGTTTGATATTCGGACATTTCGTAAGTATAAGTGTTACGCCTTTAAGTGTGTTTCTGTTTGATCATTATGTGCGGGTGGGGTGGCATGCCTCCACGGGTATGTTGTGTGGATCGAGTTGCACGCCGTAACATTGTCATGGTTGGATCGGGCTGCACGCCGCAATAATGTCACATTGGATCGGGTTTCACACCACAACAGTAAGATGTAAAGCACGGTTCCTTATATTTATTATGGGGTGTCTTGTTTCTTACCTCTGAGAAAGGCTCATAGTATTTGATGGTTGTTCTATTTATTACGCGGGCTGGATAGTTCTTTTCCAGAGTTCATTCTTCCTTATGTGTCATATTAAAGTTGTAGCTTGTTGGAGAATTGATGGCGTCATATGAAATCTTAGATAGTATTTGCGGTGGCTCATTGCCGGAGAAGCTTGTACTGGGTGAGACGAGATTATTGGATCTGGGATCAGTGCGATCGGATTTGTATGATTCATATCAAAGAGCAAATATTGTTATTTAGTTCAGGATGAGGTAATGGTTCTTGTTAGGAGGAAAGACTCATTGATTTATTTATTCGGCAGGTGGTTAGGAATTTCTACACATCTCTTCCGATGGGCAATATTGCAATAGTTGGAACAAGATGTATATGCATCATGAGGTGTGTTGCGGGCGTCAGATTTGTGAAATTCTAGCTATGGTGGTCGGAGTATGTTATTATGGGCAACCGACTTATGTGGTGCATGGTGTGATTCCAACGTAGATGCATGATCATGTTTGGTACCGTCTGTGGTGGTTGATACGGCGCTCATATGTTAGAATTAGGCCTTGTAGAGAAATTCGGAGGTTGAAATTTGGTTCTGAGGCTTATTGACTAAATAAAAAGGGAGAATATACTCAACTGAGTTGTGGCTGCACGGGCAAGTGCACAAGGTGTTAAACAGTGATTTTGGGCAAACTCCGGAGTAGTTCTTAGCACGTTCAAGGGCGAACGTATGTTTAAGTGGGAGAGAATGTAACGACCCGACCGGTCGTTTTGATCTCTAGAGCATCGTTCGGCAGTTTAAGGTCTTGAGTAGCTTCATTTCATTTTAGGACTTGTTGGTATATTTGGTTGGTGTCCCGGAGGCCTCGGGTGTATTTCGGGTATGTTTCGGGTGTTATCGGATCATTTTGGGCTACTTTGGATGCTGGTTTTCTGATGCCAGGTGTTGTTCTTCGCGTTCGCGAAAAAGGATTTTGCTGCTGGTACTTTGCTCTTCGCATTCGCGAAGAAGGAATTCTTACTGTCTGTCGTCTAACTTTGGAAGCTTATATCTCGCAATCTTTTAGGAATTGAGAGATGACTAAAAGATGAAAATTATATATCTTGGTGTCTAGTTTTCAGAAAGTTAAATCATTTGTCAGTTGGAGTTTTGTACAAAACGTTATGACCATTATACTAGAGGTTGTCTGATAAAAGTTTGGAAATGGATTTTGAGAATTTTGTTCATCGCAAACGTGATGGGAGGCGCGCGAACGCGAAGAAGGAAGTCGGGCCAGTGTTATAAGTCCCCTATTTAGGACATCTGAGCCATTATTTTGTATTTTTAGTTGGAAACCTAGGAATTTAGCTATTTTGGAGAGGAATTTCACCACAGAACTTGGGGTAAGCATTCTTGACTCACTGTGATTATATTTCATGGATTAGTCTTCATTTTCGGCGTTAGATTATTAATTTTTCAGGAAGAAATTTCTATAATTTCACGAAACGAATTTTTTGAGTTTTGAATACCGATTTGGAGTCGGATTTTAATGAAATTAGTATGGTTGAAATCGTAATTGAATGAGTTGTCGGATTTTGTGAGTTTCATCGGGTTCCAAGACGCGGACCCCACTACCAACTTTTCGAGCGGAGTTAAATTTTTTTATAAATTGTTAAATTTCAAGCATTAGAGTAACTTTTTGATTAGTTTGCATGTTGTTTGACTAGTTTCGGATTGAACGACACCAAGTTAGGCTTTAGAGCGAAATTGTTATAGGAAAGTGGGCTTTAAGACGAGGTAAGTCTCTTTTCCAACCTTGTAAGAGGGAATTAACCCTATAGGTGAATCGATTTAATATGTGCTTCCATCGGTGGGAGCTACATACGCACGAGGTGACGAGAGTCTGTATGCAGCTACTAATTATGCTTATGTCCGGGTAGTTTAGGACCCAAATAATGTGATACTTGCGATATTTGCACCCTACTTGCTAATTTAAATGCTTAAATCATATCGGAACTTGATAAAAGAATTGTAAAAGGTCGAATTTTATTTATTTGGGTTTTGTAGGGGTTATTTGACCTTTAATGAGAATTGGTGTTTCTTTGAATATTAACCTCTTAAAAATCTTGAATCGGTTGTTTATAAAGTATTTTCTCTTCTTGTGGAGCGGGATGAACGCCTCGGTAGCAGATAGATGCATCTATTGTTCATGTCGTTCGACCCTCGGCAATGCACAATTTATATATTTTTATGTTGGATCGGTCGTACGATATCGGCATAATTTGTGCGTAAAAATTCTTGGAGCCCAATTATAATTGATAATGTTTCATTGGCTTGAGAGATTAATTCGTTAAATAATGGGAATTAATTTGGGATTTACTATTAGTGAAAGAATTTCTTCTTTATTTCTTGTTATTGGGTTTTCAGCTGTATTTACATAATTCATGCTTCATTATAATTTCAGTACTTTATTGTTAGCCCATAGTAAGTGTCTAAGTCGACCCCTCGTCACTACTTCTTCGAAGTTAGACTAGATACTTACTGGGTACGCGTTGATTTACGTACTCATGCTACACTTGCTGCACATTTTGTGCAGGTACATATATGTCTAATGGTCTTGTGGGCGCAGAGGCGCAACTATTGCGGGGACGTATGGTGAGTTGCATTCCATGTAAGAATCCGCAGTATACAGATTCTACATTAGAGTTATTTACATTTTTCTGTCTAATTTGTATTCTAGGCAGGTGTTGTATGTTATCATATTTCCTAGTTGATGCTCATGCACTTGTGTCACCGTGTTTTGGGGTGCTTACGGATTGCTCATCATTGTAGTTTGTGAAAATATTATCATTTGTCCTACAAATTCTATTTTTTACTATTTAATTGATGAAAATTATGATTTCAAAATACTAAAAAAGATCGGGATTACTTGGAATATTTTTTTAAACCACTTTCTAACATTGAATCAACATTTAACCACTTTCTATATTGAATCCAAATTTTGTACTGCAAATACTTCCAGAAACAAATCAAATGCATTACGCCAATGGCTGTGACAGTGACAACAATTTGCTTTTCTCTTTTAGTTTAGATTACCATTCTTTCTAATGTGATCGATAGCTACGAGTCTGGCAGAAGATCAAACGTTATAATTGAGTTATGATTTCTATAGGTTTGGCATATGTGTTTGGACTTTTCAAAATTATAAAATTGTAAATGCAGTGAAAGGCCTATTTTTCTGTTTATGTGATGAGTGATCTTTTGTAGTCTATTCATGGACATTTTTATGATTGCGTGGACATCTACAAGCAACCAACTCTTCTGCATCCAACTTTAGGCTCAAAAAGAATTAAGGTATAATTTTTGGTATAGCATCTTTTCAAAGAATGGACCGCTTTTTCTTACTTCTTTTAATTAATTTTTCAGTTGTGAAATGTGACAAAGGTATTGGCACCAATAGGGGTATTTCCTTGGAAAATTCATATTTCGATTTTCATTTTGTTTAGTACAATATGCAAAACAGATGATCATAGTGAAGGAGCTTGAAAGACAAAAGAAAGGAAAATCGGGCGGTTTCAAGGCAGAGGAATATTGGTTGAATAAGGAAGGATGTCCGATTGAAACTGTGCCTATACGCAAAACGGAAAAGAATACCTCCTTAAGCTTATCCAATGAATACTTGGGAAACAAGTGGATTGATGTAAGCCTTCGTTTAGAAACATCTTTCCTTGATGTTATCCTATAAAAAATAATTATTGAATCGTTTGAAGGAATAAAAATTAAGGGAAAAAGAATGACTGCTCTAATTGAGACTAAGAAAATTTAAAGGATTTGCATATTAACTTAGCTAATTTAAGTGAGAATTATATGAGATTCTTTGGATTTAAAATTGCTTAATTTATTGACAGATAAATAAAAAAATTGTATTTAGTTTGCAGGAATTTACATACAAGCGTCTCCACCAATAGAAAGGTTTTTTGGGGTGTCAGCTTTTCTATGTTTATACAATTCTCAAGTAAGAGGAACTGGTCAATACAGACATACAGTGCTGCATCCACGTCTCTTGAAACCGGGGCAGGACAAAAGTTCGAGCATATTCAAGTCGGGTGGATTGTAAGTTTCAAATCTTGTACTTTGCATTAGAGAAAGAAACTACTCAATCATCAATAAGAAGTTTTTGATAGTTTCCGGCCCACATTGAATCTTTTATGTTATTATGCGTTTTGGGGTTCTGGCATAACAGCGGTAGAACGTAACAAAATATTACGGCCGCCTAACATAGGAGACGGAGGTACGGTAAACTCGGCCAAAATATGAGACCCGAAGGGCCCGGCGCGCACAATCCTATCCTATCCGAGTCCGAGTTTACCCCTTCCACTTCGGACAGTCGTCCGTAGCGACGATTGTTCGTGGAGGTTTCTACAGAAAGACCCCTTGGTTCTGGCAAACGGATCACAATTACAGGTACCTGGGAGCATACCGATGGAATGAACGAAATACAAACAGTTAACATAATCAATCGCAACCGCTTCAGCTCATGTTTAAGTTCCAGAGATACCCACTGCCGGTACGCTCCTTCAAACTTATCATACAGAGATGTTATTTCCTGTTCTCTCAGATGAGCTTGGGGCGAACAATCATATTCTATTACAAGGTTTTAATACTAGTTATACGCCCGTGCCTCTGCCGATTAAAACTTTCCGAATGTGGCTTCATCAGCGGCGCCACAAGCAGAAGTGTATTCCTTCCTTGGCAGTACGGAAAGTCTGTATCTATAAGGAAGTCTCGGGGCTCCCAAGATAAAAAATCTGGAAAGCTGCAGGGATGACAAAAAGAGGGCGCTTTCCTGTGTTGCACTGAAAAAAAGACCTAAGAGACGAGCGTCTTCTCTTAGGTTTCTTCCTCCCCTGCCCGTCGTCGCCCGGCCCGGCAAACTCTTGCTCGACGTAGGGTAGAGTAACTATTTTCAAAGCCTGACCTTTCTGCCCCAAGGCAAGCATTCCAACAAAGCCAAGAAGCTATAGATCTTGAGCGTCTTGCAAGGGCGGCAGGAATCGTTAGAGTATTGTATTGCCCTCCAATAGGACTATACAGAGCAGCGGGAAGGTCGGAATCTAGTGAATTTGTCTTTAGAGTGTAGCTCATATAGTTGATTAGTACAAAAGAAAAGGGCACTGGTTCACGTATTACGGGTAGATTCAGGAAGATGAGGAGATAAGGGGCGAAGGATATTCATGATATTCGGAAAGATTTATGTTCATTCGCTCTACTCGCAGAGACGTATACCGAAAAAAAGAAGCGACTACCTTACTTAAGCAATT
The DNA here is from genome assembly GCA_005239525.1 of Nicotiana knightiana. Lineage (NCBI taxonomy): Eukaryota > Viridiplantae > Streptophyta > Magnoliopsida > Solanales > Solanaceae > Nicotiana > Nicotiana knightiana. The sequence goes on from ML419635.1 coordinate 244,422, forward strand.
CTTCTTATTCTTATTCTTTGGCCACATCCGTTGGTGCCATATTTTTCCTTACGCTGGGTGGGTTCCATGGGTGTTGCTTGGATTCGGACTGATTGTCATGTCCTTTCCTTGCGTTGACGAAGATTTTGACCTTGTTGGCCCAAAACGGTAGCACGGTCTTCTATTTATCGAGTAATTCTCCACCCGCGGTCATTAGCTCCGCGGGACTTCTATATTTTTTTGTTCCCGTCAGTGTGTCTAGAGTGCTAAAATAAATAGATATAGTTCAAAAGAAGGTGGGCGCTTGGCGAATAAAGTGGGTCACCCTCTTTTTGGCTTCGGCCAAACACTTTTTCTCGCTGGTCGAGCTTTCTACAAAAAAAGCGTTGCAAGAACGTATTCTTTTATCTAAGATTCTTCCCTGTGCATTAGCTCCCCCCATCGTAGATGGTTCAGCCACGCCCGGTGCCACGAAATGATTGAGAACTACGACGGGGTCGAAATGAATTTTGAAGGGAGATAAAATAGGGGGCCCTATACCATACATCATGCTGCCTTGGGACGACTGCACGTTACATCATAGCAGCACGACCAAATGGAGGTGGAAAGACCTTGTATAGGTTGGGCGCTATCTAGCGCCTTCCTTATACTAATATAAAATGTTGGGCCTTCCCCTTATTTATTAGTATTAGGCAAGTTGCTCGAGGAAAAGTGATCGGTAATTGAGGAAGACTTAGCTTAGGGCTGAGAAGTAAGGAGACTCTGAGTTGGAATCCCATTCTAACTAAGAATGAGTCATTGCCCTTCTCCGACCCTGACTGCCCACAAAAGAACAAAATTCATTTCGACCCTGTCGTAGTTCTCAATCATTTCGTGGCACCGGCGTGGCTGAACCCAATCCTTGCATGAATATGGGTTGTGCTCGAGAGGCTATGAATCGATTGGACCTGCCAATCGAATAGGGCACCTGTGGGAACATCTCTACTGACGAACCATTTCAATAGTACGGGTGATGCCGTGCCACGAGGCACGACCATGGAAGTAATGAAAAAGAAAAAATGATCCAGCCTATACCTATTTCCTCTTGCTCCGCACGGTCGGGCCTCTACCTCATAGAAAATCCTGTTTAGGAAGCTAACGCCCGCTCTCGCTCCAACGATAGTCCCCATTTTGGGAACGTCCAGTGCCAAAGTCACTGAATGGGTAAGTCGTCAATCCCTGGACTATGTAATGTACTTTATCTGCTGGGTTACACCTAATATTCCATCAGTTTTTATTTATATGTGACATTATCTTTTTAATAGCTTTTTAAAAAAATCTTTTTATATTTAAAAATAATTTAGTTTTATATTTTAGTTTTTACTTTAAATTTAAAAGCGTGTATAGTTGGAGTGTGTGTGTGTGTGTGTGTGTGTATATATATATATATATATATATATATATATATATATATATATGTATATATATGTATGTACTTGGTAAATAAAACTACTTTTATTACCAATTGAGAAGTTACGGATTCGCAATTAGGATGAACATGTACCTACTTGCCTTGCTTTGTTGAAATACAGGAAGTGTAAATGCATCTTAATTCCATAGACATATAGGCATTAAGTTAACTTGAATAGGCGAGTAAGAACTCAACATATTCTTATGAGTAATATCAACCATGTCGATCAACAACCTAGATAAATCAATTAGTCATTTTAAGCTAAGAACACAACACGATTGTTAACTAACCCGTGACCCTGGAATATTATCTCCTATTGATTGTTATCCGAAATTGTTGAAGTATTGTGGTCGATTTCTAGTTATTTTATTACTTGATAGTTTTTAGGTAGTAAATTAGTAAACGAAAAAGGCCTAAAAATACCACTCAACTTTCAGAAATGGTCTATCCATGCCATCCGTTAAAAAAATGCTCATTTCATGCCACTGCTGTTACACCTTTGGTTCACCTATGCCACTCAACGTTAATTCTTTTTTAAAAATTTAAAATAATAAAATTGTGTCGTTAGTTCAAGAATGGCATAGGTGAGCCAAATATGTAACAGCAGTGGCATGAAATGAGCATTTTTTTAACGGATGGCATGGATAGACTATTTCTGAAAGTTGAGTGGCATTTTTAGGCCTTTTCCCATTAGTAAATTATCTATTTTGTGAGAAATCTCTTGAATCGATAAGTTATTTTAGTTTGAATGAGTAGAAAGTTAATCATAAGTCTTCGTGGGAACGATACTCTACTCACTACTTTATTATTTGACGACCACGTATACTTTCGTGGGTGTGTTTGGTCGCAACAAGTTTTTGGTGTTGTTGTCGAGGACTTAGAAATTAGCTACTTGACTGAGTTCAGCTTTTATTACTTATTTGTTCAAGTTTTAATTTTCAGTTTGCCTTGTTTGTGTTAACGCAAGCTCTTCTCTTGAATGAGGAGGAGTAGAAGCGCAAACAACCTCCTTCCTTTTGATCCATAAATTGAACGAACACTTCATAGAGTGAGGAAGGAAGTCGAAGCTAGAACGAGAATAGAAAGAGAGTTGGACATCGTAGTTCAACCACAGTAAATAGATATGGCAGGTAATGAAGAGCGTCTGGTGATAGAAGCTGCAAGGCCCAATCTTGCTAATATGACTCAGGCTATTATGAAGCTTGATATCACGGGATATTTTAAACTCAAACAGTATATGGTACAGCTGATTCAATCCATAGTGAAATATGTGGGTCTATCTCATGAAGACCCACAGAGGCATATTCATAACTTCTTGAAAATTACGGACACCTACAATTATCCGAACGTTTTCAAGGACTATGTCAGGCAAACCATATTTCCCTTTTCACTGATGGGGGAAGCTAAGGAATGGTTGCAAAAGGAGCCCGCAAACTCAATCCGCACTTGGGATGGTTTGGCAAGGAAATTCTTAATCAAGTTTTTCCCTACTAAGAAGACAAAATTGCTGAGGAGCCAAGTTCTTGGGTTCCAACAACAGAATGGCGAGACGTTTTGTCAAGCTTGAGAAAGATACAAGAAGCTACTCAGAGACTGCCCGTAATATTGTCAGACTAATGAGGTATTGGGGAACACTTTTGTTGATGGGCTAGACGAGGCATAAAAAAATTATGATTCAGCTTGTGGGGGTAGTTGCATGGCGAGGTCGTACAGTGAAATTCAACTCTTGCTAAATAACTTCACTGCTAATGATCATAATTGGCAAGGAGATGGGGACGCAAGAAGAGAAATTAAACAGAAGACAGTTGGGGTGATTGAGCTTGATGACTTCTCATCCATGAGAGCAGATATTGCAAAGCTGGCAAATCAGATGAACAGAATGACAATGCAACAAACACAACAGATGCAACATGTTTAGCAGATGTCTATTTGCTGCGAACTATGCGGTGACAGTCATATGAGTGACATGTGCCCCATCAATCCTAAATCTATATACTATGTGGGGCAACAAAACAGAGGTCCGATGAATCAACATGCACAATATGAGAATACATACAATCCAAATTGGAGGAATCATCCTAACTTCTCATGGGGTGGAAACCAGCCAACTCAGAATCATTATAGGCCCCAAGGAAATTTCGATCAACTTCAAAAGCCACCCAACAAATAGAAGAGAGTACGAATGACTTGTTGAAGAAGTTGTTTCTTGACAATCAACAGCTCATGACCGATTTCAGAAACCTTGAGAGAAAAATGGGTCAGTTAGCAGCAAATCAAAATACTAGACCTGTAGGCACTCTTTCAAGTGATATTGAGCCTAATCCTAAGGCTCAAGTCAATGCGGTTACCTTGAGAAATGGAAGAGAATTAGAAGAAGTTCCACAGAAAAAGAAGTATACAGCTAATCCTGAAGGAGAATTAGTTCCTAAGACCGTTGAGGAGAATAAGAAAGAAAAGCCAGAAATTATGAAAAGGCCACCACCTCCGTTTCCACAAAGATTGCAAAATCAAAAAGATGATGTTATGTAAAAGAAATTCTTAGATATTTTGAGCCAAGTGCGTGTGAATTTGACTTTGGTGGAAATTTTGCAGGATGTGCCTAAGTATGCAAAGTATTTAAGAGATATTGTGGCAAATAAGCGAAGACATACAGAGTTTGAAACAATTGCACTTAGTGAAGAGTGCAGTGCTAGAGTTCAGAGTAAACTTCCTCCTAAGTTGAAGGATCCTAGGTGTTTCACAATTCCTATGTCTCTCGAAAAATAAGAAGTTGGTAGAGCCCTGTGTGATTTAGGGGCTAGTATAAATTTGATGCCATCCTCTTTGTTCAAGCAACTCGGATAGGGGGTGCTTAGACCTAATACAATCACTTTGCAGTTGGCTGATAGATAATTAGTTATGCTAGAAGGAATTATTGAGGATGTGTTAGTTCAACCCTATACTTAAGCCCAAACATGCTCCTCAGCTTCAGCTTTGGGTATACAGACTTCCCCTACTCTGCAAAATAAAAAACAACACAAAACTTGACACTAAAAAAATAATTAATAAATAAAATATATACAGGCTGGGTTGCCTCCCACCAAGCGCCTTATATATAGTCGTGGCACGACTCTGCTACTCTACTCAGGCTGGGCACTTTATCTTCTTATTTCTCCCATGAAGTCTAGCCTTTTTGCACGCTCTTAGAAGGTCTCATCTTTCATCTCTGGCTCTTTTATCAATCATCTTTACACACTCATCTTACAACACCACCTCCTCTAAATCAGTTGTCCCATCTGGATCACTACAATTCACATAAGGACTCTGCTCTATCACCTTCAATTCGACCACATTAATCATGCAAAAATCCTCATAATGCTTAGAGAGCTTAAATGTCTTATACACATTAAAAGTGACTTCCTCACCGTCAACTCTCATCTTTAACTTCCCTGCCCTCACATCAATAATCGCTCCACCAGTAGCTAAGAATGATCTCCCCAAAATAATGGGCACTTCATCATCTGCCTCGTAGTCAAGCACAATAAAATCAGCAGGAAGAATAAACTTTCCCACTCGAACTAACGCATCCTCAATAATTCCTTCTGGCATAACTAGTGACATATCTGCTAACTGTAAAGTGATTGTAGTAGGTCTAAGCACCCCCAATCTGAGTTTCTTGAACAAAGAGGACGACATCAAATTTAACTAGCCCCTAAATCACACGGGGCTCTACCAACTTCTTGTTTTCCAAGAGACAACGCAATTGTGAAACTCCCATGATCCTTCAACTTAGGACGAAGTTTACTCTGAACTCTGGAACTGCACTCTTCAGTAAGTGCAACTGCTTTGAACTCTGTATATCTTCGTTTTTTTGCTACAATATCTCTGAAATACCTTGCATACTTAGGAACTTCTTGCAAAATTTCCACCAAAGGCAAATTCACACGCACTTGGCTCAAAATATCTAAGAATTTCCTGTACTTAGCATCATCGTTTTGCTTCTTCAGTCTTTGTGGAAACAGAGGCGGTGGTCTTGTCACAATTATTGGCTTTGATCCTTTGTTCTCTTTCTCATTTTCTTCAACTGGCTTGGGAACTAATTCTCCTTTAAGACGAGTTGTATACTTCTTTTTCTTTGGAACTTCTTCTAATACTCTTCCATTTCTCAAGGTAACCAAATTGACTTGAGCTTTAGGATTAGGCTCAGTATCACTAGGAAGAGCCCCAGCTGGTCTGTTATTTTGGGCACTAGCAAGTTGTCCCACTTGGCGCTCTAAATTTCCCATTGTTGCGGCTTGGGCTTGCTGATCAGCCATCAATTTCTGAGTGAAGGCTTGCTGATCAGCCATCATCTTCTAATTGAGGGCTTGCTGACCAGCCATCAATTTCTGTGTCATTTCCACAAGGTGGCTTGTTGGACTCGCTTGTTGTTCAGCTTGAGGTGGTCTATATTGTTGTTCATCCTGAGGTACTTGAGGTCGGTATTGATTCTGAGTACCTTGGTTTCCACCCCAAGAGAAGTTTGGGTGGTTCCTCCAGGTTGGATTGTAAGTGTCACCATACTGATTTTTCTGACCTCGATTTGCATTACCCACAAAATATATAGACTTTGGATTTGTTGGGCATAGATTGCTCATGTGACCTTCTCCATAGACTTCACAAAATATTTGAACTTGTTGCACTGGCTGGGCTTGTTGCATCTTAATAACCAAGGTCATCTGATTGACTTGGTTGGTCAATGTGGAAATCAGCGCTGATAATCCCGAGATGGAATCTAACTCAAGAACCCCTACAGACTTTTGTACTATGTTTCTGCCCATTTCTCCTTACCAATCTGGATTGCTTTTGGAGAATTTGTTCAATAATGCATATATCTCGTCAAAGCTTTTCTCCAACACTTGACCTCCAGTTGCCGCATCTACCATAATTTTTGTTTGCGGATGGAGCCCTTCTATGAAAGTGTGAGCTAACACTTCATTCGTCTAATTGTGATGAGGACAGTCTCTGAGTAGACGTTTGAACCACTCCCAAGCTGAGTATAAAGAATCTCCTACTTTCTGTTTGAAGGCAACTATCTCACTTATGACCTTTGCAATTTTTCCTGAAGGGAAGAACCTCTCCAGAAATTTCCTTGCCAAATCATTCCATGAGATAATAGAATTAGATGGTTCTGAATTTAGCCATCACTTTGCTTCGCCCAACATAGAAAATGGAAAAAATGTGAGCCTCACATAGTTTGGAGTGACCCCATTAGTGATATAAGTATCACTAATCTCCAAGAAGTTCAGGATGTGTTGTTGTGGATCCTCGTGTGGAAGACCCATAAACTGACCATTTGCATGAAGTAACTAGATCGTGCTCTATTTCAGCTCAAAGTACCCAGTGATTCTGGGCTTCACGATGTTGGAGGTTATATTAGCAATGTTGGGCATCGCCACCTCCTGAACAACCATGTGTTGCTCCTCTGCCATGTTCACAGGAAATTGAACGAGTGCCTGAAGATTATTTGTATATTTTGCTTTCCTCAACCTCCTATGAGATGTTCTCTCAGGTTCAGGGTCAAAGCCGTTTAGTCTGTCCTGGCTTCTGACCCTACGCATTCAATCAAAGCTCCTGAGATTAGAGAAACAATACAGTAACATTAGACTAGATGAAATAAACAATTAAAGCAAAAACTAGAAAGTAGTCAATATTCAAGTCCCCGACAATGGCGTCAAAAACTTGTTTCTCCGAAATGCACACGCAAGTATACGTGGTCGTACGAGTAATAAAATGATAAGTCGAGTGTTGAACACACAGAGACTTATATCAACTACCCACTAAATTTACTAAAATTGTTATTCAGTCAAGCCAAAATCAAGTCCAAGAATATGATTATACTAAACTATAATTCTAAGTAATAACGAAATTATCAAGTAACAAGTTCATTATTGTGTATTCAGTAGAGACAAATATACCAGGGTTGTGATCGATTTACCATACATATTGTTTTCTAGTTAACTCTCCCTTTCATACAATTTACTCATGGTTTTTAATTAATCGATAATTGATCTCATAGACTCTTCTCCCGAAGTAATACTCGCGTTTTCAAAATAGATTAACGCTTATATTCCTATAAAATCAATCTATTAAGAACGCATTAAGATTACGATATTTAATTAAGCGCGGTGACTAGGAATATTCCTATCCTACCAACAAATATCCCCCCCCCCCCTTAAGAGTTAAGATCACGCTCTCTTTAATTCTTCTCTAATCTATACACAACTTTCCCAAGCATAGCATAGATAGTAAATAGAACATAATTGTTGGCCAGACAATTAATCAATTAATCACATAATTGAAGAAATAATCATATATTAATGAATTTTAATCAAGGTTAAGCTAACGTTAAACAAAAATATTCATGGCTAAATCACAACCCTAGAACAATTGGTTTTTAGCCATTAATGATAATAGCAAACAATTTCATAAGTATTGAATAATTGAAAATTCTAAGAAAAGATGAAGACAACTGAGATCTATTCGCTTCCGAATGTTTCTCGTGTGTATTCTCCCTCAAAGTGGCGTCTCCCCCTCACAAATAAGTTTTGTCTTGCTTTTATACATGTTGGGTAGGTCTAGGGACGAAATAACCGTGTCCTAGATGAATTTGGACAGGATTCATGCCACCGACGCCCTGCCTAGTGCTAAGAGCCCTCCTTGGAGTTGTGGATTTTTTGGCTACTGGTTTTGGCGCCACAGGTAGCTCAGGGTGCTTCTTGTGGCGCTGCAATGTCCAATTTTCCTGTTTTCGTCCGTTTTGGCTCTAATTTCACATAATTCGCCCCCAATTGCTCCCGGATAATTCCTACACATAAAAACATCTCAAATTAATATAAATAACAAAATTTCACATCCTAAATCTACGAAACAAAAGTAAAACATGAGGCGATATACACACAAATATATATACTTTAAGCAAAACATCAATAATCTTAGAGGTCATCTCATCAAATATAACAATTTTTTTATTCCAATATATAGGGGGCATCCAAGATAAGGAAGAGGGAGTGGTTTGTCAAGGAAGCCTCATATTTGTCAAGGAAGCCAGGTGAGGCTTCCTTAGCCTGTTGATCCCGTAGGTGGAGGCCTTATGCTGTTTTACAAGCTGACCATAGCATTTTTCATATTTTTTGATTTGTCTCATGATAAGCTTTATAGAAACACCATTACCACTACTGAAAATAATAATGTCACCTAGTTAATCAAGATGATTAATCTTTGGCCCTATGTGATCCATGGTAAAAGGAATAAAATTGGCATTATTATGTAGCTTAATCAGCAGTCTGGAAAGAACTTCTGCACTAATGATAAATAGAGAGGGGGGTCCGGGATCCGCTTGTTTAAGACCCTGGGAAGAAGTAAAGAAGCCCATCTTTGTGCCATTAATAATTATAGAGTACCAAATATCTAATATGAGTCTCCAAATAAAATTCACAAAATGTACAGAGAAGCCAAACTTCTTTAGTACGGCTAACATGAAGTTCCGTATATTTTATCTTAGGCTTTGGCCATATCAAGCTTAATCACCACATTTTCCCCTTTGTTCTTGGATATTCCCCGGGATGATTTCTTGAGCTAACAGGACATTATCAGTGATACGTCTATCTTTCACAAAATCAATTTAATTTTTGGATATGATTCTAGGGAGGATGAGGTTAATTCTTCTAAATATCACTGTAGATATAATCTTACTAGAGAAGTTGCTAAGACTAATAAGCCTTATCTCAGAGAAGGTAACAAGTGATTCACCCTTAGGATCAGGACCAAACAAATATGGGAGAAGAACCTTGTCAGTTGTCTACCATGAAAGAACTCTTGAATAAAGTTAGTAATTGTTAAGAAACTAAGCTCAAAGCAATAACATAAAACAAGAAAATAGACAAAAAATTTAGAGAGCAAGAGAAGACAGATTATTATTTCTTCTATGTATTCAAGTGTGTACAATGTGATGCTCAAACCTTCTATTTATAGGATGATATAGGTAATACAAAGGAATGCCATGAACATGGTATTAACTATTGAGATCATGGGGGAAGATCATGGAGGAGGTTATATATGTGTGGGAGTTACAACCATAATAGTAAGAAGTAGTGGGGATAATGGAGAAGAGTAATGGGAGTAACTTCTTTAGGGGTTATAGACATCCACTATACAATATTATATTTCATAACACTCCCCCTTGGATGTCTATAGATAATGTGCCTCGTTAAAACGTTACTGAGAAAAAACCCTGTAGGAAAAATCTTAGTGAAGGAAAAAGAGTACACATATCTTGTAATACGCATTATTTGCTGCCTCATTAAAAACCTTGCAAGAAAAACCCAGTGGGATAAAATCTTAGCAAAGGGAAAAAGAGTACAGCGCGTATTTGTCTCCCCCTGATAAATAAATCAATTTGTTTCTCCGAGATGACGTGTTCCGATCTTGTATACCAACTTCTCAAATGTTGAGGTTGCTCATGCTTCACGGAACNGAGTACAATGCGTATTTGTCTCCCCCTGATGAAAACATCAATTTGTTTCTCCGAGATGACGTCTTCCGATATGGTATACCAACTTCTCAAATGTTGAGATTGCTCATGCTTCACGGAACACAACACCAAATTATCAAGCGAACAAATTTGTCGAACATCTATTTAACCGCTCATTGAAAATTGTGTCTGATAAAGAACTTTGCGAAATATATGCTTTATTTTGTCTCCTTTAATATATCCTTCTTCCAATTGAGATAAGCAAATATCATCGCCTTCACTATTATTGGAATCTTCTCTTCAAGGAATAGTCACATATTTGTTGTGTGTTGAGTCACTTGCTTTTTCAGTTGATAGTATATTGACATGACTTGAAATATAATATTGTATAGTGAATGTCTATAACTCCTAAAGAATTTACTCCCACTACTCTTCTCCATTATCCCCACTACTTCTTACTATTATAGCTGTAACTCCCACACCTCTATAACCTCCTCCATGATCTTCCCCCATGATCTCAATAGTTAATACCATGTTCATGGCATCCCTTTGTATTACCTATATCATCCTATAAATAGAGGGTTTGGGCATCACATTGTACACACTTGAATACATAGAAGAAATAATAATCTCTCTTCTCTTGCTCTCTACATCTTTTGTCTATTTTCTTGTTTTATGTTATTTCTTTGAGCTTAGTTTCTTAACAAGTTATCAGCACGAATTGCTATATTCTTCTTATATTTTCTATAAGATATGAAAGCCTTCCATGAGAGCAACAACCTTGAATCAATTTGGTTGAGCCTATGAAAATCTAGGCATCTCGTATGCCATATCAATATTTTTGCTTCTATTATACAGGGGGTATCATTTTTTAATTTTCATGAATTTTACAATTAACTTACTTTAGTATTTAAGACTTGGTCTAATTTGTGTTACTTAGCAATTTAATTTTATTTGTGCAGATGTATATATATGGAGTACCTATGATTTCGAGTTGCAAACAAGAGCATATTCCGATGCTTTGACATCATCTCCCATATGTACTGCTCCGACAGTTTGCAAGCCAAGATTATGGAACTGTTAACTATTGAGAAGGTTTCTAATCTTATAAAAATAATAAGAATTTAAATTTATGTTGTGGTCAAAATAAATTTTGTATTGCTAAGATAGTTTTATTCCCTTTATATTTGATCATGTAGTTGTTCGTGAAAAACATCAATGTGAACTTTCATTAAAGTTCGGAAAAAAAAAACTGATTATAGAAAGTAGTATATCATGATAGGCTCAACGGTGAGTCCACTTGGATTATTATTCTATTGTATGATAATAAGGCATTTGGTTTGATTTGTGGTGCACAATGATGATAAGAGCTGGTTCAAGTCCCAACTCATTATGACATAACATGCCTTTATATGGGTAAGGCATTGGGCTTGAGTCCCAATGCACCATATTGATTATGTAATGATGACTTATGAAAATAATGTATTTTTCATGAAAATAGCATGAAGCTTGTCCCACTTGATTTGCTCCATTCTTGAAGTGAATGTTATAGCGGTGCATAATAAGTTTAAATGAAGATAAGTGGTTGACCAATGAACGTGGGTGTACCAAAGACCAAAATAATATAGTCATCATTATGGTAAATGTAAAAAGGAGAACAGTAAGGGTTCTCAAAATAATCCTTCAAAGGTGAAGGAATTGTGTATCAATATGGTTTGGAAATATGAGGCACACTCAGACGATTTTAGTCCATTTTTTAGAATGCGACTTGTGATAAGCATTGTAAATGCATGCTCATTCCTGAAAGTGAATGTGAAGATATATATATGATGAAAAATATGCATAAGAATGTGCTTATGCATGGTTATATAAATACCACAACTCACCTCTAAAGGAGATTTGAGAGAAATAAAGATAATGAATATTATAATGTGGTTACATGAATATGTCATTGGTCGCGTACTTGTGGTACCCAAAAAAATATTATATCATGCCTTATAAAAGGTTATTAAAGACAAATTTAAAGCAAGAATAGTTTTGCTTATGATGACTTCGACCGTGACAATTATTATGATATGATTTTCTCCGTGAAGGAGATATTTACCTTATGGATGGTGTGATAAAAGATATGTAGTACGAAATCAATTAAGAGCTCCGGAAGAGCGAATTTGTTACTACCCGGATTAATGAAATTATTCTTGACACTAATATTGTAGTAAGTCTCAAAAGAAACTTCTTGAGTTTCAAATATATTAGCCAAATTGGTTGGCATATTGAGACTATAAATGAAAGGAAGATTGAATATCTTCATATTACACTAGTCATATCGGGTAATTATGAAAGGTTACCCGACTTTTATTCCATTTGTGTTACAGATGTATAAGCATGATGATGGAATCACATGCCATAGTAAATTAAATATTTACTGAAACAAATATTAGTTGGCATGACCGGTTGACCATTCCGGTTCAATTATGATGCAAAAATTAATTGAGAATTCACATCGGCATATATTGAAGAAATAGAAGGTTCTTCAAGAATTCTCTTGTGCTGCTTATTCTCATGATATATCAGTTAAGGTTGGGATTGAATCCCTTGATTTCTGGAACGAATAGGAGGTGATATATATATAGGCTCAGTCACCTGCCATGTGGACTGTTTATTATTATATAATTTTAATAGATGCATCTATTGTATGGTTACATGTGCGTTTGTTATCAACTTGCAATTTAGATTTTGCAAGGTTGATTGCTCAAATTATTAGAGCATAGTTCTAGAATATAAATATGATTCTTATCTTGGTAATGCTGATTTAAATACAAGTTGGTTTAGCAGAAATTGTATGCGTCCAATTAAGCTAAACCATTGATTATGAGAATAAAGATTCCAAAGAGAAATTTGGTATGATGTGTATTATTGAATATACAAGAGCACTTGTATGCATCTAGCCAATAAGTTATAATAACTTATCCCTATCAGAATTGGTTTAGGGTCAGGAACCAAATAAATTTCATCCAGAAATATAGATGTTCTATATGATTTAATTGTGCCATTACAATGCACAAAGATGTGTTCCCAAAGAAGGTTGGAAAATGTGTTGGTGATCCCAACATTAGGGGGAGAAAATGGGTAGCTGAAAAAGTAATCATGGAATGAATTATTATAGAGTGTACTTAGATCCTCGTAGAAGAAAATGTGAACTTGAAGTTCAAGTAATAATTCATTTGCAAAATATTGCCAGACGTATTTGCTGACCCAAAGCGAAATTTTATATTTCAGCTGCTAATGCTCCAAATAGAATAAAGTTCATGACGGACATAGTCTATGAAATGCATGAAGCGTAATAGACTAATTGGTTCCAAAGATAAAATTCCTTGAAGAATGAGTGGAGCAAATGATAAAGATGGTCATACTAAGGAGGCAAGTGCTATGTAAGAGCACCATGACATAAAACTTTATAAGACCTCATGGAAGAGGCTCAGGTACCTGAAATAATGAGATCTCGATCAGTTATGTCTTTATTATGTGATGATGGAACCGATTTAAAATGATCATCGATGATATTGTTGATATAATATAGCGCTCAATATTATCAATATTGACGAGGATCTTGAGCTCAAATATGTCATGGAATTTGGACAGATAAATGATTGGTCAATCAAATAAAAAATACACAATCAAGATTAACTTCACTTGAAAAACGTGAAGTTTTAGACTGATAGTCCCAACACCTGAAAGTATAAAGCCAGTGGGGTGACATATGATTTTACGTAAATGTCCTGGCATTGATTATATGGGAACATGTTCCCTTGTGGTGGATACAGTTGTTTTCAGATTTTAGTCTGGCAATACTCGATAAATTTGATATGCGTATATAAAAATCATTGAAGGATTTAAACTTTTCTGAAGCATATTAAGGTTCCCGAGAAATTCATTTATAAAGCTTCAACAAATCCTTATGTGGATTAGAGCAACCATGGCGTATATGATTTATTTTTGTGTCTAGTGCAATTGGTGCACTGTGTATCTTGCTAGAACTATGAGTATAAAAATATGTTAGCGAGATATAGTTTAAGATACTGGAATATTATTAGTACTATATTGCAAAAGGAATCCTTGATATAGATTTGTTTATTGTAACAAATGTCAAGGTTTGTTGTTTATGCAAATACAGACATTTTCTAAAATCCGTTCTTCAAACAATCTATTTGTACGTGAGAGTTTCATAACAGTAATATCCTTTTTGATAATATGCCATCATTTATGGTAAAGGTTTCATTATACCCGTCCGGACCAGGTGGTGAACTAGTAGAACTCATATTGAAAACAACATCCTTAATTTCCTCTTCATCAGGAGTAGAAGTAAGCATGCTAATGTTCTCCACAGTTACCAAAGTAGGAATAACATCCAGAGTGTCATCATTGAGCTTTGATTTTTTTTAGATTAAACAGCTTTTTGAAGTGTCTAACTGCAGAGTTGCCAAATTTCTCATCACTCCTAAGTCATTTCCCTTTGCTATTTTTGATCCTGTGAAGTTGTAACCTTCTTCTCATGTCCCTAATAACACTATAAAAGTATTTAGTGTTATTGTCACCTTTTTCAAACCATATGACATGGGATTTTTGTCTCAATAACATGTCCTGCTTAGCTTGCCAGTTGATGTATTCCGCATGGATTTTGTTAAGCTCTTCCCTTACCTGCTCACTATTGTCTAATGTCTATGTCCAGATCCTCAATAGTCTGAACTTTAGCTTCCCAACCAGCTACTTGATCATAAATATGGTCAATGGTATTTCTGGACCAATCATTTAACTTTTTGCTTAATATTTTCAGCTTCTGGTAAAGAATCCACATGGCATTTTCCTTGATTTCAGTACCCTATGTTTCTTTTGAACCAACTCCATAAAATCAGGTTGGTTCACCCAAAAGTTGAGGAGCCTAAAACATCGTATAAAATTTTGTTGCCATGATTGATACTTGATGAATAAAGGTCTATGATCAGACCCTGTTCTCACTAAGTGTCTCACTGTGTTTTGAAATTTCTGTTCCCATAAGTCATTGATTAGGACTATATCTAATCTTTTCCATGTCCTGTACCTTGGCTCCCATTTATTGCACCAAGTGTATGTAGATTCAACGTAGCCAGCACCTGTGACTTCACATTGATCCATATAACTGATGAAATCCAATCTCTTATAGGTTGTATGAGGTCTTACCCACTTCCCTCAGGCTCCGTGATACATTAAAGTCTCCTCCAATACACCACGACCCAATGGTAGAACTTACAGTAGATAGGTTGTCCCATAATTTGCGGATGCAGCATGATAAAGCGAGCTATATATGTTGGGTTTGCACAGGTGGAGAGATAATGTGCGATAATTATTATGCGCGTGTGGCGAGACAAGACATGCATTACTTTATTGTTGCGCACATGGGAGAGAACAATGGGGCTATGTCGAAGAAGATTTGTGATGGCCTAGGGGCATTATATTGTCATTCATGATATCTGTGTGGTTGTGACTATCTTGTGTGAGTATGCATATGACAGTTTTTGTGGTGTTGTTTCCAATATGCTATTCGGTGTCTCTGATCTTACTTGTTGACTCAGCGATAGTACACTTGCACAAGCATAAACCGTAACATATCACTTATATCAGTCCAAAAATATGAACATTGATGTTTGTTGATCATTTACGTGTATTCTTATATACTTGCCTTCTGTGCGTGAGTTGTACTATTGGCACGTGAATCGTCCGTCCGGAGATGGAATATTGTCACTTTTGGCACGTGAATTGTCCGTACGGATACGAGATATTGTTACTATTAGCATGTGAGTTGTTCGTGCAGATATGAAGTATTAATGGCATTGGCACTTGAATCATCGGTGCAGCATGTGAGTTGTCCATGCGGTTGTGATTGATAATGTGGGCACAAGATACCAAGTGATTAGGGCTCGTGATTTGGGACCCGTGATTTGTGATTATGAAGTGTGGTACCTCGGGGTAATTCTTGTATAAACCTTGTGTGAGAGCGGTTGATTATTGGGTTGTTACTTGTTTTTCCTTATTTGGTTTCACTGGACTTTAAATGTACTCTGTTTCTTTACGACGTTATTATTTGTTTGCTCCTTGTTGCTAATTGATGCTTATAGTTTCTATTTGCAAGTATTGCATTGTTATTCTCACCATGTTTAGCTTTATACTGATATTGTTCCCTAATAGTTTTATATTCATAATCGTACAGGTAATTATGTCTATTAGGTGTCTTGACTATTCCTCGTCACTACTCCACCGAGGTTTATCTGGATATTTACTGGGTACCGTTGTGGTGTACTCATGCTACGCTTGTTGCACATTTTTGTGCAGATTTAGGTATCTTAGAGCGTGTTGGTCATTAGGTAGTTGATCGAATATTGTGGTGGAGACTTCAAGGTATACATGTTGTCGCTTTCACAGGCCTCGAAGTCATCTTTTGGAGTTTTACTTTGTACTGTTTGTTTCTATTCCAAACAGGTGATGTATTTGAAAATCTTCGTTACTCTAGAAAGGCTTATGACTTGTACTACCGATTTTGGGATATTGTACATTTATTGATGATTGTTGGCTATGTATAGAAGTTACCCGTTCATGTCTAATAGGTAATTGGTTTAAATCTGTAGTAATTAAGTATGTGATAAGCTTACCTAGTCTTAGAGACTAGGTGCCATCACGACTCCTAATTAGGAGGGGGCAGCTGGAGGACCAACATTTTCTAAAGATCTCAACAAGTCAAGTGAATTGCTTAAACTTCAGAAGTTTTAACTCTATATAGTGTATGTGCAACTACCAAACTCTAACAATTACAAACAAAAAAAAGGCAGTGATCAAAACTCCAAGAGAAACGTTATTTATGTTTTTATTTTAAAAAACTAGATACTCACCATCAGCACTACCATCCTTTGGCAGTAATGTCTTCCAAAGCCAATGGCTCTTCCAGATCTCTGCTTCTGGAAACTCCCCATCGTTTTGCCTATAACAGATAAGAACATGTAGATTAGGCATCCAAGACATAGAGCCACAATGGCAAATACAATTAATATCCAAACTTCCAAAGCACATAGAAGAGGCAGAGTAACTCTTGTGGAAAAATTTACAAATCATCAACTCTTGTGGAAAAATTTACAAACTGTCCATGCTAACCATAGTAGTGCATGGCTATTATGTGGAAATTTTAATGAAGTATCTACTTCAACTGAAAAATTTGGAGGGGCGCCTATTAATATTAAACGATCTTCCAATTTTAATAATTGCCGAAATAACATAAATATGATTGACTTGGGGTTTTTAGATTCACGATTCAGGTGGACTAACAAACCTAAATTCAGTCTATTATGGAAACACTTGACAAATTCTTTGCTAATAACAAATGACTTGAATTATGTCAAGACTCAACTGTAAAATACCTCCCTCGCACCCATTCCAACCACTGCCCACTACTTTTAAACTTAACCAAACCTTAACCTAAGCCTCCATCTAGCTTCAAATTTGGAACTATGTGGTTACAACATCCATAATTTTTCGATATTGTCACATAAACATGGCTTAATAAACATGATTATCCTACGGGATTAATTTTTTTTACTAATTTATCTATTTATTGGAACAAACACAACTTTGAAAACATTTTTTACAAAAAAAAAAGATCTTAATTGCGCGATTAAAAGGCATACAACGTATGCACTCAATACAAAAAATTCATTTCATTACAATTTAGAAAATCAACTCATAACTCATTTCAACAATCTATTACATAGTGAGGAAGAATTTTGAAAATTAAAATCACGCATCCAATTGCTAAATGAGGGTGACGCAAACACGACCTTCTTTCTCTTTCTATATACAAAGACGTAGTTGTAACAGAATCCTAAGCCTTCATGATACCGTAGGCAATTGGACTTTCGACACTAAAATCATACACCAAACAATTCTCAAATATTTCCAAGAATTATATACCACACAACTAACATATTGCCTAAATGAGCACATTCCTACTCATTCAAACTTCCGCACAACCCTTGATATCCAATCACTCACCCCTCCATTATCCGTTACAGAAATTTCTATGGCAGTACACTCTTTCAAGCCCTGAAAAGCCCCAGGCTCGGATAGCCTACATCCTATCTTCTTTAAAAAAATTTGGCCTGAAACTAAACAAGCGGTCATTCACATTTGTCAACATGCTTTCCATACATCTACTATTTTATCGAAAATAAATAAAACTAATATCACCCTGACCCCGAAAACAAACCACCCATATTCTATTACTCATAATAGCCGATTGGGCTTTGCAATACAATTTATAAAATTATTACTAAAATTATAGTAAATAGAATTAGACCTCTACTACCTAAGCTAATTGTCCCAACTCAAAGCAGCTTCCTAAAAGGTAGTAGGGCAGCTGATAATGACATCCTCGTTCAGAAAATTGTGTTTGGAGACAACATGGTAAAGTAGGCAACATGATGATAAAAATTGACCTTAAAAAAGCTTTTGACCGCTTAGAATGGTCATTCGTCCGATTCTCTCTTCAACATTTGCACTTTCCACAACCTTTAATCAATCTCATAGTGTCTTGTGTCACGACCTCTTCCATTTCTATACTCATCAATGGCACACCAACCCCTTTTTTCAACCATCACGGGGTATTAGACAAGGAGACCCCCTATCTCCGTATCTATTCATTATATGTATGGAATCTGTGTCCCGTATAATCGAACATAATGTTGATATTTGCCAATGGACACCAATTCTCTTAAATCGAAATGCCCAACCTATTTCGTACCTAATGTTCATGGATGAACTCATTTTGTTAGCACAAGAAACAAGGTCCAATACCACCCCTATTATCGAAATTTTTCACCAATTAAGCGCGAAATTAGGACAACGTATCGATCTTCATAAATCAAAAATACTTTTTTCAGCTAATGTAAACTCGAACCTTAGCCAATCCCTATCCAATACTCTAAATATTCCTCTTGCCACCATCTTTGGTATATATTTGGGCTTTCAAATTACACTCAATCGACCTAAATCATCAGACTACCAGTTCATTATTGACCGAATCACCTCAAAACTCTCCAGATGGAGATCCAAATTCCTTACACTAGAAGGAAGAACAACCCATATTAAGTCAGTTTTAAATTCAGTTCCTGTTTACTCCATGAAAATTAATTTATTACCATCCAAGATCATCCACCGATTGGATCGCCTCCAACGCAACTTCTTATGGGGTTCATCCGTCCATAAGTGTAAAATTCACTTAATCAATATTACTTCTCCTAGATCGAAGGGGGGCTTGGGAATCCAAAATTAGTTCCAAAAAAACTAGCCATGATCAGATACCTTCTATGGCGTTACTCACACTCTAGTAATTCCATATAGACTAACATACTTTTCGCTAAATACAACCATCAACATAACCATACAAATCATTTTTTGTACACAATAAACGCACACTCAAATGCCTCTTACATATGGAAGAGTATGACAAAGGTTGCTAGATACGGTTGATCAGGCTCAAGCTGGAATGTGATAAATGGTAATCACATAAGCCTTTGGAGTGACCATTGAATCGCAAATAATTTGTCACCACGCCATCTCATCTAAGGCCCCATTCCTAGTCACGAACTGAATCATTCCTTAGCTTCAATTATCACAAAATCATCTTGGGACCTTTCTACCTTTTCCTTCATATTACCCCAGAAATTCAATCTCTCTAATAACACCCTCTTACTTACAACTCATCAAGCAGAAGATATCCCCTCCTGGCACTGTACCTTCGATGGTAAGTTCACTGCTTCTTTTGCTTACTACTACATCCTTCATCAGGAACACCACTTGATGACAAACTTTCCTCATAACTACATTTGGAAATTAACTTCCTTACCCAAAATAAAATACTTCTTGTGGTTGCTAACTCATGGAAAATTACCAACAACAACGCTCCTCTATCACATACAAGTCACTAATTACTCTTCTTCTCAAATATAATGCTATGGAAGACATACCACACATTTTTTTCACTGTCGGCCAGCAGCCACATTGTGGCAACACCTCCATATAACTACACCCTCATCAAACTACATCGACTGGATGCACAAACTGTGTACCTCTCACACCCTAATCTCAATAACAATCAAGATTGGTATACCTTCCTTTATACTAACTCACATCCTTTTGTGAAAAATTTAGCTAAAATGTAATAATAATTTCTTCAATAATACCAAACACCTAATCGACCCCGCACCCATTAATACACTAGCAACACAAACGACTTACTTGACCAATATCCCGGAGAAAAAACATAGATCTGCTAGGGAAGCCATCTCATAGCATAAACCACAACCGTTTCATTACAAATTAAATATTGATGGGGCTTATTGTCACGACCCAATTTAGGATCATGACCGGCACTTAGGAGTAAGTGCCCCAATTAAGTCTCATCGGTATTTTACTGAAAATCAGGCAGAGTTTCCCCTGTTTTTTTGGACTATCATAAAAAAATTTCATGTCTCAAATCAACAACCAAACATCTTAATATCATACCAAACAATTGACAACTTGTCAATCAACCAAAACAAGTCTCCACCATTACTAAATCACCAACTAACCAGTAGAAATACCAATTTATCTCCAACTTTGATAAATAAAAATGATACTCAACATAAGGCTATAATAACAAAATAATACTCATGACACTAAAATAATAAGTATGGAGCGACTCTAAGAGTTCAAAGAAAAGACCATAACAGTAAATAAAATCTCCACCCACGCGAACAAATGCGAGACTCACCAAGAACTATCAACCTGTGCACTCTAATTAACAAAATCCTGGCCCGCGTCAACTGCTATCTCTGTAAAATAAATTAGCGGGGAATGAGTCGCTATCTCATTGAGTAATAACACTTAACCACAACCATTTTTATTGGGGACAAGTCAGAAAACATGCTACTATATCAAACATGAAATAACATACAAAATCCCCTTTCAAAAATAATAATAAATTTTAGTCTCACCATATTTTTCTTGTAGTATAATACAATTAACAATTCAGTAATAAGCTCGATAACCACTGTATAATATCAAATTCACATTTGGGAGGTTTCAATGCACGGATCATGTAATCGGTATAACTGTGGACTTCTTCGCAAGAAGTCAAATATAACAGTAGTCCTTACTCGAGGGAAATCGGTAATGGTATGCTAGTTCTACCTTCCCACTAGCGTGGGTTTTAACGGTAATCGGTAATTACAAGGTGCACCAGGTCTAAGAACCCGCCGTTAGCTACGGGGTCCTTCAATATCTACTCTCATTTATACTTGTCTCTGTAATCTGTATATACTCGAAGAAAATATTTTAAAATAATCTAGGGAATTTCAGTTCATATCAAATAATATAATTTCATTTCGATAACATTAAATTCAAGTAAGAGTAAAATAGATCTAGTGATAACGGAAATTTTTCAACCACGGTAATCATCTCAAATAATTATTTCGGTATCATATCGAGTAAAAGCTTGTCCTACATGCAACTCAAAATAATCGGTAACATATTCATATAAAATTTTTTGTGTAAATCATGCAAGTTATGAAAACACAAATTGCGGTAAGATTACTACTCACAGAACTCGTGCCGAAATACCAAATGCTTCACCTCGAGCAATTCGTACAAATTCTTCCAATCAATCTATAATTACATAATATCGATCTCATGTTAATTTTTTTGTTTAGGCTAATTCATGGATAATTTAGAATACCCAATCATCGGGGTCCATGTTTGAGTTTAAATTTGTGGATTTGTATTTAATCATAGAACTACTCCATAATTCTATCAATTTCAAACTAACTAGTATAATTTACTCCTCTAAAATTAGACATATCAGTGCTTAAACTAAATCCTTATAGCCTTGTTATCTCCATAGTAATTGTATATATTTTTTTATATAAGAGAAAGTTGATATTGAATTCTTTTGTACTAGATGAAATTGCATAAATACAGTGAAATAATTCAACAGACGAGGAGAAAAAGGTTAACCTCTTGAGTCGAAGAAGAACTTTAATAGATTCAATTTCAACTCTCAATTCTTCTTAAGGCCTTTGCCCAAAGCTTTCTTCTTCTTCTCTTTCCCCTTTCTTTTTTTTCTTTCTGCTCGTTTTCCTTTTTTTGCCATTTGAAGTTTCTTTTCCCTTAGAAGGGTGTCAGATAACCCTTTTCAATTTGTATAAGTTGTAATGGGCTTCGGCCCTTTATTTTACATTCCTTATCTTTTTCCTTTGTTTTTTGTTTTATTTATTTAGTTAATTCTTCTTTTATTTTTAGTTAGTTTTTTATTATATTATTATTATTATTATTATTTTGTTAATGACTAATACACCTTTATTAAAAATATAAAGTATTACATCCCCCCTCCTTATGAAATTCGGTACCCGTATTTAACTCAAGTACGTGCCTGTAGACTGGAATAAATAGGGATACTTCGCTTGCATATATTTTTCTACTTCCCAAGTAGCTTCTTCAATGGTATGGTTTCTCCATAAAACTTTAACGAACACAATCTCTTTTGATTGTAGCTTTCTTACTTGTCTATCAACAATTGTCATCGACTTCTCCTCGTAAGACAACTTCTCATCAAGCGGTATAGTAGGTGCTTCAAGAACCTGAGATGAGTCTGATATACATTTCTTTAGCATTGAGATATGGAACACTGGATGAATAAAAGAAAACTCAGGAGGAAGTGCCAAACGATAAGCCATAGCTCCCACTCGACCTAGTATCTCATACAGTCCTATAAACCTGGGGCTCAACTTGCCTCTTTTCCCAAACCGCATCACCCCTTTCATAGGAGAGACTCGTAAGAATACTTTGTCCCTAATTGTGAATGCTAAATCTCTTCTTCTCTTATCAGCATAAGACTTTTTTCTACTATGACCTGTAAGCAATCTCTGTCTGATCAACTGGACCTTGTCCATAGCTTCTTGTACTAGGTCAGGTCCTAATAAGTTAGTCTCACCAGCTTCAAACCATCCAATAGGATAACGACATCTTCTACCGTACAATGCTTTGTACGGTGCCATTTGAATACTGGACTGGAAGCTATTCTTGTAAGAAAATTCAGCTAAAGGTAGATAAGTGTCCCAACTACCTCCAAACTCAAGAATGCACGCTCTCAACATATCCTCCAAGATTTGTATAGTACGTTCAGACTGCCCGTCTGTCTGTGGATGAAATGCAGTGCTAAGATCTACTCGTGTATCCAATGCTTCTTGAAAAGATTTCCAAAAGTGTGAAGTAAATTGTGATCCACTATCGGAGATGATGGATATTGGAACTCCATGAAGTCGGACAATTTCGTTCATAAATATCTGTGCATACCTCACTCCACCATATGTAGTCTTCACCGATAAAAAATGTTCTGCTTTTGTCAGTCGATCTACAATTACCCACATCGAATCATAACCTCTAAGAGTTCGTGGTAGACCGGTGACAAAATCCATAGTAATTCTTTCCCATTTTCACTCTAGAATCTCAATTTTGTTGTAATAGTCCTGCGGGTCGCTGATGCTTAGCCTTGACCTGCTGACAAGTCAAACAACTAGAAACAAAGTTAACAACATCTTTCTTCATACCTTCCCACCAATAAAATTGCTTCAGGTCATGGTACATTTTTGTGGATCCAGGATGTATGGTGTATTTAGAGTTGTGGGATTCTTCAAGAATAACATGTCTCAACCCATCTACATCTCCTACACATAGCATGTCACCCATTCGAAGAACACCATCACTTTCAACAATCATATCCTTGCTTTTACCAGCTAAGGCCTCATTTCTGTATTTGCATAATCGTTCGTCCTCATATTGGGTGGCCTTAATGCGCTCAACTAATGAAGACTTAGCTTGAGCACAAGCCAACAATGCCTTTGAATTTACGACACAAAATCTGATACTTGTATCTTCTAGTCTCTGAATATCTTTCGCCAAAAGTATCTTTGCAGGAGCTATATGCGCCAAACTCTCCATAGATTTTCTTCTCAATGCATCAGCCACCACATTGGCTTTTCCAGGATAATACAAAATAGAACAATCATATTCTTTTAGTAGTTCCATCCAACGGTTCTGCCGAAGATTCAGATCTCTCTGCTGAAAGATATACTTCAAAATTTTATGGTCCGTATAAATCTCACAAGTTTCTCCATATAGATAATGCCTCCATTTTTAGAGTAAATACCACTGCAGCCATCTCCAAATCATGTGTAGGATAGTTTTGGTTGTGATTTTTAAATTGTCTCGAAGCATAAGCTATAACACGGCCATTTTGCATGAGAACACACCCTAATACCACCCTCGAGGCATCATAGAATACTGAAAATCCTCCAGAACCTGATGGTAAGGCTAATATTGGTGCAGTTGTCAGACACGTTTTGTGTTTCAGAAATCTTTGCTCACATTCCTCTGTCCACTGAAACTTTGCATTTTTCAGTGTTAGCTTGGTCAGTGGAGTTGCTATTCTGGAGAAATCCTGCACAAAACGCCTGTAATAGCCTGCTAAGCCTAAAAAGTTGTGAATCTTTGTAGAAGAAGTAGGCTTGGTCCATTTCTGCATGACTTCTGTCTTCTTAGGATCTACCATAATTCCATCTCTGGATACAACATGCCCCAGAAATGATACTGAGTCTAGCCAAAATTAACACTTCGAGAATTTAGCATAAAGCCGATGTTCTCGCAATGTCTGCAACATAGTCCTGATATGATTCTCGTTTTATCCTTGGCTACGAGAATATATTAGGATATCATTAATAAATATTATTACAAATCTATCCAGATACGGCTTGAACACCCTATTCATTAAATCCATGAATGCAGCTGGAGCATTAGTCAGTTAGAAAGGCATCACAAGGAACTCATAGTGCCCGTATCGAGTTCTGAAAGCAGTCTTAGAAATATCGTCATCTTTGATTCTAAGTTGATGATAACCAGACGGAGGTCAATCTTTGAAAAGTGGGCAGCTCCTTGTAACTGATCGAACATGTCATCTATACGAGGAAAAGGATATTTAATGCGTATTGTTATCTTGTTCAATTGCCTGTAGTCAATGCACATTCTCAGAGATCCATTTTTCTTCTTTACGAACAATACTGGTGCACCCCATGGAGATATACACGGTCTGATAAAACCCTTCTCTAACAAATCTTGTAGTTGTTGTTTTAGCTCATTCAACTATGTTGGTGCCATTCGATATGAATTGTTGATATGGGTTGTGTGTCAGGTGGCAAGTCAATACCAAAATCTATTTCTCATACTGGAGGCAATCCTGGAAGATCCTCACGAAATACATCAGAAAATTCTCTCACTACTTGAAAACTTTCTATACCAATTGTTTCCTTTCTTGTGTCATTTACAATAGCAAAGAGACCCGAGCAACCTTTCTTCAGAAGTCGTTGAGCCTTCATAAAAGATACAATTTTGCAAGTCTCTGGAACCTGTCCCCCCTTTCAGAACAAAACTAGGTTCGTTTGGTATCTCAAACTTGACTATTTTTGCATGACAATCGACGATAACATAGCAAGAAGATAACCAATCCATTCCCATCAGCATGTCAAAGTCAATCATATCAAGTACGATAAGATCATCTAGAGTATCTCTACCCTCAACCCGTATCTTACAAGCACGATAAACGTATTCAGCTAATAGAGACTCTCCAATAGGAGTATTAACTAGAAAAGGATCATTCAATAGATCAGATTGTCTGCTAAAACTCAAAGCAAAGTACGAGGATACATAGGAGTAGGTAGATCCCGGATCAATCAACGCAAGTGCATCAAATGAACAAACAGAACGAATACCTGTAACCACAACATTTGAGGTCTGAGAATCCGGTCTATTAAATGCAAAAACTCTCGCCTGACCTTTACCAGCATTCCCTTATCCTTGAGTCACAGTAGCACGGTCCCCAGTAACTCGACCTCTATTTCCTGTAACTGTAGCACCTGTAGTATTACGAGTAGTCTGAGTAGGTGCAGTTGACTGAATAGATGTCTGGTTGAAATTCCTCAGAGGTTAAGGGAAATCCCTCAAGTGATGTCCCAACTGGCCACACCGAAAGCACTATCCCGTTAGAACACGATATTGGCCTAAATGTAATCTACCACAGGTCTGGCAGACTGGAGTAGTGGCATATATCTACCCAGAATTACGATGTCCAGATGCTGGTGGTCCCTTAGTACCCTGTCTGTAATGTGGTCTGTATGTGGTCTGTGAAGACAAGTGTGTCCCTGTCTGAGAACCCTGTTGTTGTTGTCCATGATTTCTTGCTTTTTAATTTTCACTAAAACCGCCACTGAAAGACCCTCCTGTCTTGGCCTTCTTACGTAAATCACTAGATGCACACTCATC
Organism: Nicotiana knightiana; assembly: GCA_005239525.1. Classification (NCBI taxonomy): domain Eukaryota; kingdom Viridiplantae; phylum Streptophyta; class Magnoliopsida; order Solanales; family Solanaceae; genus Nicotiana; species Nicotiana knightiana. The sequence goes on from ML419635.1 coordinate 270,770, forward strand.
ACGTCCCTTGTGTTCAATTTTTCTAGCAAGGTCGACTGCATCAGAGTAGGATAAAGTCCTCGTGTTTGGGGCTACTGAAGTGTATAACCGACCAACAGATCCATCAACGAACCTCTGAACGTGAGCTTCTTCGGTAGGTACTAAGTACGGAGCATATCTAGTCAGCTTACAAAACTTGGTGTTATATGTTGACACATCCATAACTGGAGTCTGAACCAATCTCTCAAAGTCTCTAGCATATTTTAGCATCAGGATGTCTGGAAGAAAATGATTCATGAACAACTTAGTGAACTCGTCTCATGTCAGTGGTGTTGCTCCTACTGACCTTCCTAGCAACATAGTTTCATACCAGATATTGGCCATATCCTCTAGTTTGTATGTTGCGGGCTCCACGGCTCTCTCACTAGAACATCCTAGAGCATGTAATTCCTTGAGTGTCCCATCCAAGAAACTTTGAGGATCTGCTAAATTATCAGAACCTGTGAATTTTGGTGATTTCAATTTCAGGAACTCTCGTAGGAATACTTCCTTATTTCCGAAAGTCTGAGTCAGTGCAGGTGCTTGTGTCTGTAAAGTAACCTGAGGAGCTGAACTTCCATCCTGAGTAGGCACCAATGCATCTAACATATTCAATAACCTTGCCACTGCGTCTGTAGGTAAGGCAACAGTAGGTGCAACAGTTGGCACTGGTGGTGGAGGGTCCTGAACACCCTGCCCTTGCACTTGGTCTGGAATAGCAACTTGGGGTTGACACATGTTCCTAACTTCAGGTTGAGGAGCAGTCTGTCTTCTAGTTTGATGAGCTCCAACTTGACCACCACCCCTGGTAGTACCACGTCCAACACCACGTCCAGCAGATGAGGATATGCGTGTCCTATCCATCTGCGAAAGAAATATTCCAAAGTCAATTTCAAGTTATCTCAAAACACGATCAAAGAATGAAAGAAGGGAAAACATTCCTAGATGTTCAGTAGCCTCAAGATCATAAGTATGAGCACCTACATACCCATGAACAAGACTCTACTAAACATTGCTCCATGACTCGGGACTTAAATCCTAAGCTTTGATACCAACTTTGTCACGACCCAATTTAGGATCATGACCAGCACTTAGGAGCAAGTGCCCCCAAGTAAGCCTCATCGATATTTTATAGAAAATCGGGCAGAGTTTCCCCTGTTTTTTTGGACTATTCCAAAAAAATTTCCTGTCTCAAATCAAAAACCAAACATCCTAATACCATACCAAATAATTGAAAACTTGTCAATCAACCAAAACAAGTCTCCACCATTACTAAACCACCAACTAACCACTAGAAATACCAATTTATCTCCAATTTTGGTAAATGAGAACGATACTCAACATAAGCTATAATAACAAAAGAATACTCATGACACTAAAATAATGACTATGGAGTGACTCTAAGAGTTCAAATAAAAGACCATAACAGTAAATAAAATCTCCGCCCACACGAAAAAGTGCGAGGCTTACCAAGAACTATCAACCTGTGCGCTCTAATTAACAAAATCCTCGCCCGCGTCAACTGCTATCTCTGTAAACAATATTAGCGAGGAATGAGTCGCTAGACACTTAACCACAGCTGTTTTTATTGGGGACAAGTCAAAAAGCATGCTAGTATATCAAACAGGAAATAACATAGAAATGCCCTTTCAAAAATAATAAATAATTTCCAATCTCACCATAGTTTTCTTGTAGTATAATACAATTAACAATTCAGTAATAAGCTTGGTAACCACTCTATAATATCAATATTCACATTTGGGAGGTTTCAATGAACTGATCATATAATCGGTATAACTGTGGACTTCTTCACAAGAAGTCAAATATAACGGTAGTCCCTAGAGGCAAATCGGTAACGGTATGCTAGTTCTACCTTCCCACTAGCGAGGGCTTTAACGATAATCGGTAATTACAAGGTGCACCAGGTCTAACAAACCCGTTGTTAGGTACGGGATCCTTCAATGTCTACTCCCACTTATACTTGTCAGGCATTTCGGTTCATAACAACTAATATAATTTCATTTTGATAACAGTAAATTCAAGTAACAGTAAAACAGATCTAATGATAACGGAAATTTTTAAAACTACGGTAATCATCTCAAATAACTGTTTCGGTATCATATCGAGTAAAAGACTTGTCCCACATGCAACTTAAAATAATCGGTAATATATTCATATAAAAAATTATGTGTAAATCATGCAAGTTATGAAAATACAAATTGCGGTAAGATTACTACTCACAGAACTCGTGCTGAAATACCAAAAGCTTCATCTCGAGCAATTCGTACAAATTCCTCCAATCAATCAATAATTACATAATATCGATCTCATGTTAATTTTCTTGTTTAGGATAATTCATGGCTAATTTATAATACCCAATCATCGGGGTCCATGTTTGAGTCTAAATTTGTGGATTTATATTTAATCATAGAACTAGTCCATAATTCATCAATTTTAAACTAATTAGTGTTTAACCAAAGAATTAGACCCTTTGACTAAAGATTATTTTTAAGATGAATACGGGTTACTGATAATCAAGATAATGGGAAAAATTAATAATAAACAATATTACAGAAATAAAAGATCGAAGTTGATTGTATTCGAGAACCAGATGCCTTTACAACATGTATTCCCCTTCCTTATATAGGAGATCCTTATAACATACGACTCCTGCTATGGTTACTCATTAATGACTAATTATAACATTAATGAGGCATTACAAAGGATAACGATAATAGGGATTCAGTTACATAACATTCGAGTAATCAATTGTGGATCCTTGAATTTGCCCGTAGCTTTGGCTAGATTCATTCTGACCGTGCCTCTCTCCTGTTTTGATCAAGTTGAATTTCCCGTGGCTGATAAGTTCGTGGGTTTACTGAACTGTGCCTCTTTGTACCGTACCTCTTCAAAGAGTTACGTCCAGCTGTCGTGTTTTCTTGTGTCCACGTGACTGGCTGAGTTGTCAAAAGCTGGCTTACGTGTGAAACTCTTTTTTACCAATACAGATAGTCCCCCCACTTACCATATATTTAACGATTAATATCTGGTAAGTGGATATTCATTTATGGCGGGAACATTTTTCCGCCGCTTTTCCTTGAATCATTGTATCCTTCTCTGCACCATAGGCTTCGTTTGTCACTTCCATTTAATGCTCATACCACGTGTCCTTTTTGGATTGGTTCTGCATTTATTCAGCACCTTTTAGGACTTTTTGCGGCTGTGTCAGTCTCGAAGTGACATCTTCAATTATGACTTTTTTTGCTTATTCATCATGTTTGACGGTTGTCTTCAAGTATAAATACATGCTTTCCTTTCTTTGCTTCCACGAAACACTTTTCTAATTTTGTTTTCTGTAAAGAACTTTCTCCTTTGCCTTTGTAAACATGTCTTCTTCAAACCAACCTCAAAGAGTGATAGACATTGAAAGATTAGCGCCATCTTTTGCTCCGACTAGGAGTCGAAGGGGTGGTAGACTTAGAAGTATTAGGATCTACTCCTTCGTGGGACTCTTCTTCTTCTCAGATAGTACCTCCCCCTTCCACTAGATCTCCAGTTTCCCCGAGATTTAGGGTTTCTCGATCTTTGTCTAGGGGTAGAGGCGAACGCCTTCGTGAACCTGGAGTCGATGAAATTGTCCTTGCTGAGTTTGTTTTTGCTAGGGATAGTCAAGTTCTTGTAGATCAATCCTCTTCTCTTGATAGTGTAGAAAGATATCCAACCCTTATAACTGAGGGTCAGATTTCCCTTGTTCGAAGAGAGTGCTTCTGGAAATCTGACTTTCCTGTCTATATTCCGAATAGTAATCAAAGAATAACGTCTTACAAGACGGGGTATTCTTTTGCTTATATGTATCCTTTCACTTTAGGGTTTAGACCCCCCAATTGACCCAGTTATAATCGAGTTTTGCCATTTTTTCAATATCTGCTTAGGACAGGTCGGCCCGCTTGTGTGGCGAGTTGTCGAATGCCTTAGGAGTTTGGCTTCTTTAGCCTCGGTTCCTTTTACCTTCAACCATCTTATTCACCTCTACTCTCCTACCTTATTTCGTGAAGGGGTTTTTACTCTGACTACTAGAAGCAAAAGAGTGTTAGTAACCCCTAGAGATGATAAGGATAGGGGTTGATACCTCCGGTATGTTGCTGTACCCACTGCTGGTTTAGTGGGTGAAGAAAATCTTCCCTTCCCTGAGAAGTGGAATCGCGCACGTGAGTATGCTTTAGCTCANTTCTTCTTTCAGCAATCATGTATACTGTTGAGAATGTCTCCAATATTCGTGATTGGGTAGAAAAACTGTTATCTGTTGCTCCTTCAGAAGAAAGATCTTGGAAGTACCTCGCTGGGAGGTATGGTTGGAAAGTAAAGACCCACAGTAAGTGAAGTTTTTTTTCTTGCTTCTTTCCTTACTCGAGTCTTTTTTATTTTGTCGTTTAACTTTTTTCTCTTTTTAATAGGGTTCTCTACTCGTGGGGTGTCTGCTTCCTCTATCCCAAAAATGTCCTTGGCTCAAGCCCAGGAAATCATTGTTGGTTCATCTTCCTCGAAGAGGAAGATTAGTGAATCTCGCTCCATAACAAAATATGAAGAGGGTGTTTTAGTGCACAAGCCACGGAGAAGGCGAATGATTTTAGATGATGAGCCTACTACCTCATCCTTGCCTCCCGTGTCTGTGATTGAGCATCATGTCTTTGATGATGTTCCACATTTCCCTATTCACGGTGGTATTGATCTTGTTGCTGACGACGTCCCTTTGGCTGCTGTCTTTCCTGCTTCTTTGAGAGAAATTGTTTCGTCTATTCCTTTGGCTATCTCAACTTTTGTTGCTGCTTTGCCTGTAGCTTCTTCAACTCTTCAACTTTCCATGCCTTCTCCTTTGCCCGTGGCTTCTCCAGCTCCTCAACCTTCCGTGCCTGTTGTTGTTCCATCTCTGCCTGTTTTCATGCCTTCCGTTAGGGAAGTAGGGTCTTCCAGTAAAGAGATGCGGCAGGTGGTAATAGAGGTTCCAGCTGAGGGAAACCTTTTTAAGAAGACGGGTGAGCCTGAAGTGTGGCTTAAGCCATTAATAGGTCCCGCTGAGAAAGCAAAGCTAGCTAGCCATGGTGCTCTTACATGGGCAAATGAGGTCGTGCATACTTCTTTGAAGGTATGGTGTAAGTTATCCTCTTTCACGCTCGTATATGAAATTTACCATATCTAACTGGTTTATTTCTTGTAGATTAACCTTAGAGGCATGGAGCTTATGAAGAGGATTCCAAACACAGACCAAGAGACAAGAGAGTTGCAGGCAGAAGTTGATAATTAGAAAGCACAGTATGATAGCCTAAGGATTGACATAGACGCTTTAGAAGAGGAGAGTAGTACCTTGAAGCGGCAGATGAGACTTATGGCAGCAGAACTAGCAGTGGAGCGGGCTTCTTGT
>ML419636.1:0-28587 GCA_005239525.1 Nicotiana knightiana
TTAAGTAGCACTAAAGTTCTTATATCTATTCTGCAATCTTGTTGCCTGCTGAAGTGACTATTTTTTGCAGTTATATGACATCCAATTCTCTTAATAAAGAAAGTCCTTTTAAATTATTTCAGTAGGTTATTTATTCTTCAAGAGTGCGAACTATCATGAAACTGATTCTTTCTTCTACTGTAACATGTGCTTCGAAAGTTAAAGCTCTAGATCTTTCTTCTATTGGACCTATGTCATATGAATATAAATATTTATAAAATATTTGCATGAGTTAAAATATCTCAGAGCTGGATATTTTTTTAATACATATTGAAGTGTAATAGATGTGCATGATATTGTATCTTTAGCAAAACAACTATAAGGTTGACTGGAAGAGAGGGGGGGAGGGGGAGGGTATTAGGGAAACAATCACAAAATCAATTGATGTATCTTATTTAGGTAACCTAGATTGTAGACTCTCGATTTAGCTTAGAGAGTTAAGACAGCAAGCGCCCAAGATATTATTCATCCTTACAGTAATTGTCATTGGGTTATATTAGTTATGTTTCCTTTTGCTTCGTGTCTATTGCTATCGTTTTTCCACTATGACCATATTTTGAAGTTATTGTACAAAAGCTACTTGATTCTCGTCATTTTTTCTCTATATTATCAAAATTTTAAATTTGATTTTGTTCACATAATAAGAAGAGATATCTAAGTTGGAGCATTGGGCCCGTGCTCAGCACGGGCGTCACCTTATCTAGTATATATAACTAATTACCCAACCTACTTACCCATTTGGCTTAACGTAGCTTGATTTGGTTTGGATTGGTTTGGCTTAGTTTGGATTGAGCTTAACTTGATTTGGTTTTGTTTGGCTTAGCTTGGCTTGGTTTAGTAGTTTAGTTTGACTTCATTTGGTTGGCTTTAACTGGGCATTAAAAAAAATGGGCAGGAAAAACTTTATGGTTAGGAACGGATAAATAGTTTGTGGTGGGTGGGTATTTGCCAAAGATCCCTTATAAGAATTCTACCCATTAAATAATTACCATTATACCTATTTTAATTCTAACTCTTAGATTTTCATCTAGTTGATCCCTACTTTCTTTCCATTTTTTCTTCATTTTTTTTATTTCTTTTATTTTTTTTTATTTTGTTATAAAATAGAAAAGGTAACTATAAATAATAATATTTTAAAGTTATTTTGATTTATAATAAATATATTGTAATACTTTTCTATATAAGGTAAAATTTTCTTTAAAACGTTAACAGTTAGTCTAGTGGGCTAAATTCTGCTAGTTGGACAGGCCGTTTGTGCATATGCCCCCTTTAACTCAGGCTATAATCTAGGCTATATGAATTTCTCAGGCCCAAAAGAATTGAGCACCTATATTCATGTTTAAGTCTTAACTCATGCAAGGCTTTGGCCCAACACCTTGTTTAAGGGATAAATTTACAAATGCTCATAGAAGTCAAAATAATTATACTACTCTATATATTAAGAAGAGTAATTTATGCAAAATACCTATTGAACTTAAAAAAATTACGCTTCTCTACCCATTTAAAAATTAGTGTGTGTATATATATATATATATATATATACCCAAATAAAACTAATTACCTAACCTACTTAATTGGCTTACCGTAGCTTGGATTGGTTTGACTTGGTTTGAATTGAATTGGCTTGGCTAAACTTGATTTGGTTTGATTTAGCTTGGCTGATTTAGTAGTTTAGTTTGACTTCGGCTGGGCGTTAAAAAAATGGGCAGGAAAAACTTTATGGTTAGGAACAGATAAATAGTTTGTGGTGAGTGGATATTTACTAAAGATCCCCTCTAAGAATTCTACCCATTAAATAATTACCATTATACCTATTTTAATTCTAACTCTTAGATTTTCATCTAGTTGATCCCTACTTTCTTTCCATTTTTTCTTCATTTTTTTTCTTTTTTTCTATATTTTTTTTTCTTTTCATCTTTCTCCTTTCCATTTTATTTCCTTCTTTTTCCTTATTTTTTCTCCTTTATTTTTTCTTTCTTTCTTTTTTCTAATTCCATTCTTATTTTGCAAATTATGTTTTAATTTTCTTTTTTCTCCTTATTTGATTTCGTTCATTTTTACCAAAATTTTATAATATAAATTATGATCTGAATAATGTTAAAATAACCTTTCATATACTATTACGAAATTATATTTCACTGGTAATGAATACAACTAAAATTGGAAGAAATAATCATCAAAAAATTAGTAATACCACTATTGATGAATATAGCTTTACTGAAAATACAATATGAAGTTGAATTATATTGGTTCAGTATATTGTATATTATTGAGGTATACCATTTCAGAGTTCTATGCTCTTCTACTATACTATTGTGGCGTTGCATATCGTTGAAGTATACTGCGGTAACTTGCATAATATAGCAGTATACTTTTACAATATATCGTATACTATTGCAGTATATTATTCAGTTGTTTCTTCTTTAATTATCAGCTAGAAACTTTCGTTCACAAGCACTTCAAATCAACTCCAAACGCGACTAAATTTAGGTATGAACTTTGTAAAGGTACTATAGACAATATTTGATAACACTCACTTTGAATCCAAATAAATCTTCAAGTGAATTTCATATTCAAGAATAGTGGATTTTCGTAAATAAGATCTCAAACCCTCTAGAAATTTCTTTCACATATTTTCAAAATATTTAAAAAAGACGAGTTAACAATTTGAAAAAAAGGATCTAGTTATAACAGTATATTGTTATATTATTGTACTATAACGGTATACTACTGTAGTAAATTATATATTGTTGAATTATATATTTTATGTGAAATAACATGCAATATATTAAAATAGCATCTTGCGTTCTTCGTTCAACATTTAAAATCTCTTTGAATTTGCCTCAAAATTTTCAGCACAATATTCACAAATCAACTCTAAAATCTCTGTCAAATCGAGTCAAAATTTAACATGGCCTCCAACTAATATTTTGAGCTCGCCTCAATCAAAATTGGATCAAAATAGTTACAAATTTAACAAACTCAATTTATAAGTTAAAGTTTTAGATCCTTTAATGGTGAATTTAATTTTCTTACAATAAAATCTCCATGGATAAACTTCAATCTTTTTCAGAAATATAAACAACAATGACAACAACTACAAGAACAACAACAATAATAGTAGTCGTAGTAAGCAAAATTCATAAGCTTCATTTTTTTAACATAGTGCATCCTCAACAAAAGGAACAAGGAGAAATTCAAAAATAGCCAGATTTACAAGTTGTCATTCAAAAATAGCCACAGTTTCAGAAGTAATCGAAATTTAACCACTTTTCATGTAATGATAAATTTGAACGAAAATACTGTTCAAAACACGAAAAATACTTCAGTATATTATACTGGAGTTCCAGTATTGTAATGACCCGACCGGTCGTTTTGAGCTCTACTGCGTCGTTCCATTGCTTGAGGCCATGAGCATCTTCACTTCAGGTATTATGACTTTTACGCGTGGTTGGAATTGAATTTCGGGAAGTTCAGAGTTGATTTGGAAAGAAAATTCTAATTTCGGAAGCCTTAAGTTAGAGAAATTGACTAAAGTGTGATTTTTTAGTAAACGACTTCGGAATCGGGGTTTGAAGGTTCCAACCGGTTCGTATGATGATTTTGGACTTGGGCGTATGTCCGGATCAGGTTTTGGATGACTCGGGAGAGTGTCGCGCCTATTGTGGAAGTTGGCATTTTGGAAGAATTTCATAAATTTGGGTTGAGGTGTATTTCAATGTTATCGATGTCTGTTTCGGATTCTGAGTCTGGAAATAGTTCCGTATGGTGATTGTGGTATTGGGAGCCTGTCCGGACGTGGATTTGGAGATCTGTAGGTCATTTCGGGGTCATTTGGCGAAAGTTAGAAATTTAAAGATTTTTGAGAAGTTTGACCGAGAGTGGACTTTTTGATATCGGGGTCGGATTCCGATTCCGAAAATTGGAGTAGGTCCGTAATGTCGAATGTGACTTGTGTGCAAAATTTGAGGTCAATCGGACGTGATTTGATGGGTTTCGGCATCGAATGTAGAAGTTTGAAGTTCTAAAGTTCATTAGGCTTGAATTGGGGTGCGATTCATGATTTTGATGTTGTTTGATGTGATTTGAGGCCTCGAGCAGGTCCGTGTTATGTTGCAGGACTGGTTTGTGTGATTGGACGGGAGCCCGGGGGCCTCGGGTGTGTTTCGGGATGGTTTCGAGCTGTTTTGGACTGCTGTTGCTGGTATCTGGTTTCCTCGAACGCGAACGCGACGGATGTCCCGCGTTCGCAAAGAGGAATTTTGAGGCAGCTGGATTTTGGCCTTCGCGAATGCGAGGCAGAGGTCGCGAACACGGAGGGTTGCCTGAGGAACCTACACGAATGCAAAGGGTCAACCGCGAACGCGTAGAAGGAAAGGGGGAGCTGGGACTAAGGTCGTTTGGCCTACGCGAACACGAACGCGAACGCGAACGCGAAAGGACAGGGTCAGCAAGCCTTCGCGAACGCGCTCAGTGGACCGCGAACAAAAAGAAGGGAAGCACCTGGGCAGTGTCATTTGAAAGACGGGATTTAGCCATTTTCATCCATTTTCATTTGGTTGGGCGATTTTTGGAGTTCTTGGAAGGGGGATTTTCGTCATCTATGTCAAGGTAACTGATTCCCACCTATTTCAAGTTAAATACTTGGATTATATATGAATTTTGACATGTAGAAATTTGGGATTTTGAGGGAGAACCTGTCACGACCCGAAATCCCACCGTCGGGACCGTGATGCAATCTAACGTTGAACCCGCTAGACAAGCCAACGTTCTGGTTAACATGTTTATTTCCTTATTATTAGGCATTTAAAGAGCAAGTGATAAGTGATAACAAGTATAAATAAACATGCGGAAGCTATGAAATATAACAACTTCAAGTATCTGATACTACAAAATCCTTAGTAACACCCCAGAACTGGCACCACAAATACACGGACTGTCTAAGAATATTAAAAACAAAGTCTGAATAAACAGTACAACTGTCTCAGAAATACAAGAGAATACAAAAAGAAAAAGGAATGAGATAGGAGGTGACGCCAAGGCCTGCAGGACTACCTCAGTGTCGCCTGTGGACTGAAGGATACTCCCTCGATCACTGTCCATCGGGTCAGGTACCGTAATCTGCACAACATAAATAAGTGCAGGTGTAGTATCAGTACAACCGATCCCATGTACTGAGTAAGTGCCGAGCCTAACCTTGGCGAAGTAGTGACGAGGCTAGTACACGACAAATAATAAACAACTGTGCAATTCAATAATATAACATGAATAACGGTAGGAAGTAAAACAGTTAAGTATAAATACGGTGAAAACATGCTGGGGTACAAAGGGGAAAACAACTATTGAGTAACAGAAAATGACGACCGTCTAATTATCAAAATAACAACAGAGAACAAACAAGTGCACGGCATCACCCTTCGTGCTTTACTCTCGTTCTCACCAAAACAAGTGCACGACATCACCCTTCGTGCTTTACTCTCATTCTCACCAAAACAAGTGCACGACATCACCGTTCGTGCTTTTGCCTCACAATATCATGGCACGACATTATCCTTCGTGCATTATCTCTCATATCATGGCACGACATCACCCTTCGTGCTTTTAAAAATATAAAATCATGGAACGACATCACCCTTCGTGCTTTACACTCTCATCCTCACAATGCAATAAATAAATACACGACATTACCCTTCGTGCTTTACACTCTTCCTCACCCAACAATAACCAGAAAAACGATTTGGCAAGGAAGGACCACAATACAAACCATAATTTTACAACATCCCGGCAAGGGACACAGCTATAACCAATCTCACTGGTACAACATAACCAAATAATCCTCAACCGAACAACTATCCAACACTGTTCACAACCAAGTATTTCCAACAATTTTACAATCTCCGAAATGAAATATACTTCATAACACAGTGGATATCGAAGAAAAACACATATACCATAAGATATGACTCACGGGCATGCTTGACAACAAGGTATAGGTACTCGTCACCTCACCTATACATTGAACATGATAATAACACGTAGCACATATGACTCAACACCTATTCCCTCAAGCTAAGGTTAGGCCAAACACTTACCTCGGCTCCAAGAATGCAAATCAAGCCTCTAGCACTGCTTTTCCTCTTGAATCTGACTCCGAAACAATCGTATCTAGACATAATCGACTCAATAACATCAATATTCACTCAACAATTCAATTTCAATGCCTAATTATAGAATTCCCAACATTTTTCCAAAAATTCAAAAATTCGACCCCGGGCTCGCTTGGTCGAAACACGAGGTTCGGACCAAAACCCGATCACCCATTCCCCCACGAGCCCAAATATACAATTTATTTTGAAATCCGACCCCAAAACGAGGTCAAATTCCCAAAAATCCGAAAAGCCCTAACTCTACCCCAAAAACCCAATTTTCTACCTTTAATTCCATGATTTTAGGCCTAGAATCTAATAAATGTTGATGAAAATGGAAGAAAACAAGTTAAAGATCACTTGCCTAAGAGACTATGGTGAGGAAATGCTTCAAAAATCGCCTAAGAGCTTTGGAGAAAAAGGGATTTATGAAAAAATGGTGGAATCCCGTATAAGTGTTCTGCTTTTTGTTTTTAAAATAGCTGGGTAATTCAAAGCAGTGCGATCGCAGCAGGAGGCCTGCATTCGCACAGGTTACCCTAGCTTACCACCCCGCGATCCCATACACACTAGTGCGTTCGCACAGTGTGTTTTGCTGCCCAGCCTCAGCCCCCTGCTAACCCTATTCGTTCGCACCTGGTTGGGTGTGTTCGCACAATACTACCCAACCCCCTCCCCAGATTACCCTGTGCGTTCGCATGAGTTCTCGTGCGTTCGCACAGAACAAATTGACCCTGGCCCCCTAGACCTCTATAACCCTGTGCGTTCGCACCCCTTTGAGTGCGTTCGCATAGGGTAAATCCCTGGACACCAGATGACAACAATTACACCAGATTTTCTAAGGCTTTATGCACTCCGACGCCTATCGAAACTCACCCGAGCCGTCGGGGCTCAAAACCAAATACACACACGACCTCATAGACATCCTACAGACTTATTCAAGTAATCAAAACACCAAAATAACATCATAAACATCGAATTAAGCCTCAAAATCAATGAAATTCTTTTAAAATTAAAAAAATCAAAATTTTTCCATTTTTGATCCGAATCACGTCAAACTAAGTCCGTTTCTCACCAAATTTCACAGATAACACATATAAGACATATTGAACCTGTTCCGGGCTCCCGAACCATAATACAGGCCTGGTTTCACAGGTTTCACACCAAATCTCATTTTCAAAAACCTTTATATTTTTTAGAAAGCAATTTTCTTCAAAAATTTATTTCTCGGACTTGGAACCTCGGAATTCGATTCCAGGCATACGCCCAAGTCCCATATTTTCCTACGGACCCTACGGGACCGTCAAATCACGGGTCTGGGTATGTTTACCAAAAAATTTGACCAAAGTCAAATTTATTCAAATTTCAACACAAAATTTTTATTTTTATCAATTTTTCATATAACGGCTTCCCGGCTATACGCCCGGGATGCACACGTAAATCGAGGTGAGATATAAGGAGGTTTTCACGGCCTCGGAATAGAGATGTAGCTAAAATTACACGGGATGACCTTTTGGGTCATCACAATCTCCACCTCTAAAACAATCGTTCGTCCTCGAACAGACATAGAAAGGTACCTAAATCGGGGAAAAGTTGGGGATATCGGATCCACATATAAAACTTAGACTCCTAGGTAGCTGCCTCGATATGCTGACCTCTCCACTGAACACGAACCGAAGGATAACTCTTTGATCTCAACTGACGAACCTGCCGAGCTAATATGACTACCGTCTCCTCCTCATAAGTCAAATCCTTGTTCAACTGAACACCGCTAAAATAAAGTACATGAGAGGGATCGACAATATACCTCCGAAGCATAGATACATGAAACACCGGGTGTACGGGTGATAGACTAGGTGGCAAAGCAAGTCTGTAGGCCACCTCTCCCACATTGTACAAAATCTCAAATGGAATAATGAACCTAGGGCTCAACTTGCCCTTCTTTCCGAACCTCATCACGCCCTTCATGGGCGACACCCGAAGAAATACCCGGTCTCCAATCATAAATGCCAAATAACGAACTCTACGATCCGCATAACTCTTCTGCCTGGACTGAGCTGTACGAAGTCTATCCTGAATAATCTTCACTTTATCCAAGGCATCCTGGACTAACTCTGAACCCAACAATCTAGCCTCTCCCGGCTCGGACCACCCAACTGGCGACCGACACTGCCTACCATACAACGCCTCATATGGAGCCATTTGAATGCTCGTCTGATAGCTGTTGTTGTAGGCAAACTCAGCTAAAGGCAAGAACTGGTCCCATGAACCTCCAAAATCAATGACACAAGCTCGCAACATATCCTCCAAAATCTGAATAGTACGCTCGGACTGACCGTCCGTCTGAAGATGAAATACTGTGCTCATCTCAACCCGTGTGCCCAACTCACACTGAAATACTCTCCAGAAATGGGAGGTAAACTGAGTACCTCGGTCAGAAATAATAGACACAGGCACACCATGCAAGCGAACAATCTCCCAGATGTAGATTTTTGCCAACTTCTCTGAAGAATACGAAACTGATACAGGAATGAAGTGTGCTGACTTGGTTAGCCTATCCAAAATGACCCACACCGCATCAAACATCCTCTGAGGCCGTGGGAGTCCAACTACGAAATCCATGGTGATACGCTCCCACTTCCACTCGGGAAGCTCAATCTGCTGCCTCAAACCACCGGGTCTCTGGTGCTCGTACTTAACCTGCTGACAGTTCAAGCACCTAGCTACATATGCTACAATATCCTTCTTCATCCTCCGCCACCAATAATGCTACCGCAAATCCTGGTACATCTTTGTGGTGCCCTAATGAATGGAATACCGGGAACTATGGTCCTCCTGCAAGATCAACTCACGTATACCATCAACATTAGGCACACAAATACGACCCTGCATCCTCAAAACTCCCTCATCATCAACTGTGACATGCTTGGCACCTCCGTGCCGGACCGTATCTCTAAGAACACATAAATGACAATCATCATACTGCCTGGCTCGGATATGATCATACAATGAATAACGGGCCACAGTATGGGCCAAAACACTGCAAGTCTCAGAAACCTCCAATGTCATGAACCGGTTGGCCAAAGCCTGAACATCTAAAGCAAGTGGTTGCTCTCCGACTGATAAATAAGAAAGACTACCCATACTGGCTGACTTCCGGCTCAAGGCATCGGCCACCACATTGGCCTTCCCCGAATGATATAAGATGGTAATGTCATAATCCTTCAACAATTATAACAATCTCCTCTGCCTCATGTTCAACTCTTTCTGCTTGAACAGATACTGCAAACTCTTATGATCCGTGAACACCTCACATGGCACCCCATACAGATAGTGCCTCAAAATCTTCAATGCATGAACGATAGATGCTAACTCTAAATCATGAACTGGATAATTCTTCTCATGAACCTTCAACTGACGAGAAGCATAGGCTATAACCTTGCCACCCTGCATCAACACTGCACCAAGTCCCACACGTGAAGAATCACAATACACGGAATATGGTCCTGAACCTATGGGCAAAACTAACACCGGTGCCGTGGTCAAGGATGTCTTGAGCTTCTGAAAGTTCGCCTCACACTCATCGGACCACCTAAACTGGGCACCCTTCTGAGTCAATCTGGTCATCGAGGCTGCAATGGAAGAAAAGACCTCCACAAACCGGCGATAATAACCTGCTAAGCCCAAGAAACTCCGAATCTTTGTAGATGAGGTGGGTCTAGGCCAATCTCTGACTGCTAAAATCTTCTTGGGATCCATCTGAATACCCTCTGCCGACACAATATGGCCCAGAAATGCCACCGAACTCAACCAGAACTCACACTTAGAAAATTTGGCATACAACTAACTATCCCTCAGAGTTTGGAGGACGACTCGAAGGTGCTGCTCATGCTCCTCTTGGCTATGGGAGTAAATCAAAATATCATCAATAAAAACAATCACAAACGAGTCCAAAAAGGGCCTGAACACTCGTTTCATCAACTCCATAAAAGAAGCGGGGGGCATTTGTCAACCCAAAAGACATCACCAAGAACTCATAATACCCATACCGAGTGCAAAAAACGGTCTTAGGGACATCAGACGCCCTAATCCTCAGCTGATGGTAACCAGATCTCAAGTCAATCTTGGAAAACACTGTAGCACCCTGAAGCTGGTCAAATAAATCATCAATCATCGGCAAAGGATACTTATTCTTAATAGTAACCTTGTTCAACTGCCGGTAGTCAATACACATCCTCATTGAGCTATCTTTCTTCTTAACGAACAACAACTGGGGCACCCCACGGAGAAACACTAGGCCTCGTAAAGCCTTTCTCCAACAAATCCTGCAACTGATCCTTAAACTCCTTCAACTCTAGCGGGGCCATACGATACGGCGGAATAGAAATGGGTTGAGTGCCTGATGCTAACTTAATGCAAAAGTCAATATCCCTGTCGGGTGGCATACCCGGCAGGTCAGCAGGGAATACCTCTGGAAACTCACGAACCACGAGCACAAACTCCATAGAAGGAACCTCATCAATAGAATCACGAACATAGGCCAAATAGGCCAAGGAACCCTTCTCGACCATACACCGAGCCTTCATATATGAAATAACTCTACTGGAAGAATGACTAGGAGTCACTCTCCACTCCAAACGAGGTACTCCTGGTAAGACCAAGGTCACTGTCTTGGCATGACAGTCCAGAATAGAATGGTAGGGAGATAACCAATCCATCCCCAAAATAACATCGAAGTCTACCATATCAAGAAGAAAAAGATCTACGTGAGTCTCCATACCACCAATAACCACTAAGCATGAACGTTAGACTCGATCTACCATAATAGAATCACCCACCGGGGTAGACACATATACAGATGTACTCAGGGAATCACGGGGCATGCTCAGATAAGGGGCAAAATATGAAGACACATAGGAGAATGTAGAACCCGGATCAAATAAAACCAAAGAATCTCTGCTGCAAACTGAAATCATACCTGTAATAACTGCATCAGAGGCCTCAGCCTCAGCCTCAGGCCCGACATGAATAGCATAGCACCGGGGTGGAGCCCCTCCAACCTGAACATCTCCAGATCGACCTACTGCGGGCTGACCTCTACCTCTCGTGGCCTGTCCTCCACCTCTATGAGTCTGACCTCCACCTCTGGCGCATCGACCTCCACCCCTAGCTGGCAGAGGGGGTAGGGGTGCACCTGTTGCGGGGATCATAGCACGGGGACCCGGATGCTGAGAACCATTAGAAACTCGAGGGCAATACCTAGCAATGTGCTCTAGATCACCACAAGAGTAACAAGCCCTCTTCTGCTGAGGATGCTGGCCCTGAAACTGTCCCTGTCAACCAGAATAACCACCCTGGAAGCTCTGAAGCGGCAGTGCACTGATAGGAGTTGATGGTGCACTGCGGGATACCTGAAGTGCCGACTAGAATGGCCTATGAGGATGACCTCTGTAAAAGGAATCTCTGCCTCCAGATGAGGCACCACTGAATCGGCCGGAATGGCGAGGTCTCTTGTCAGACCCCTGACCACTGCCCTGCAATAAGACCATCTCAATACGCCTGGCCATATTGGCCGACTCCTGGAATGAAATATCAATACCTGTCTCTCTGGCCATCTGGAGTCTAATAGACTGAGCTAGACCCTTAATAAACCTCCTCACCCTCTCACGATCAGTGGGGAGTATCATGATAACATGTCGGTCCAAAGTAATGAACCTGGTCTCATACTGTGTAATAGTCCTAGATCCCTGCTGGAGGCGCTCAAACTGCCTCCGAAGACCCTCTCTCTGAGTGACTGGTAGAAAATTCTCCAAGAATAACTCAGAGAACTGAGCCCAAGTCAAAGGTGAAGACCCAGCTGGTCTGGTCAAACAATAGTCCCTCCACCAAGTCTTGGCGGTACCAGAAAGATGGAATGTAGCAAAATCAACTCTATTGGACTCCACGATGCCCATGTTCCTAAGAACCTCGTAGAAAATGTCCAAGAAATCCTAGGGATCCTCTGATGGTGCACCAGTAAATGTAGTAGAAAATAGCTTGGTGAACCGATCCAATCTCCACAAAGCATCGACAGACATGGCTGCCCCCTCAACTGTCTTTGCCACAAAACCCGGCTGAGCTGCTCCAGCTGCCTAAGATGCTGGAGTCTGGAACTGAGGAGCTAGCTACTCTGGTGTGCTGGTGGCAGGAGTTTAGGTCCCTCCCCCAGCCTGAGAGACGGCTAGTGCAGTAGGAAGAAGACCAGCCTGAGCCACACTCTCCATAAGGCCCACTTAACGGACTAGAGTGTCCTGAAGAACCGGGGTGGCAATGAACCCCTCTGGGACCTGAGTTGGTCCGACTGGAACTTCCTGAGTAGGAATCTCACTGGCAAAGTCTACCTGTGGGTCCTCTACTGGTGTTGCTGCTCTGGGCTGAGCGCTGGCTCTGCCTCGGCCTCTAGCACGACCTCGACCTCGTCCTCATCCTCGACCCCTCGTAGGAGCTGTAACAGGAGGATCGGGCTGCTGATCGGTAGATGAGGAAGCACGCGTTCTTGCCATCTCGGGAAAATAGAATAGAAAATCAGTTATCATTTAGAATTCAAACCGCATAATAGAGAAGAAAAAATGCAAAGTTATTCCTAACTTTGCAGCCTCTAGGGGATAAGTACAGACGTCTCCGTACCGATCCCTCATACTCTACTAGTTTTTCCGTGATTTGTGAGACCTAGGCAACCTAGTGCTCTGATACCAACTGCCACGACTCGAAATCCCACCATCGGGACCGTGATGGCGTCTAACGTTAAACCCGCTAGACAAGCCAACGTTCTGGTTAACATGTTTATTTCCTTATTATTAGGCATTTAAAGAACAAGTGATAGGTGATAACAAGTATAAATAACCATGCGGAAGCTATGAAGTATAACAACTTCAAGTATCCGATACTTCAAAATCCTTAGTAACATCCTAGAACTGGCACCACAAATACACAGACTATCTAAGAATACTAAAAACAAAGTCTGAATAAACAATACAATTGTCTCAGAAATACAAGAGAAGACAGAAAGAAAAAGAAATGAGATAGAAGGTGACGCCAAGGCATGCGGGCGCCTGCAGGACTACCTCAGTGTCGCCTGTGGACTGAAGGATACTCCCTCGATCACTGTCCACCGGGTCCGGTACCGTAATCTGCACAACATAAAGAAGTGCAGGTGTAGTATCAGTACAACCGATCCCATGTACTGAGTAAGTGCCGAGCCTAACCTCGACGAAGTAGTGACGAGGCTAGGACACGACAAATAATAAACAACTGTGCAATTCAATAATACAACAGGAATAACGGTAGGAAGTAAAACAGTTAAGTACAAATACGGGGAAAACATGCTGGGGTACAAAGGGGAAAACAATTATTGAATAGCATAACATGACGACCGTCTAATTATCAAAATAACAACAGAGAACAAACAAGTGCATGGCATCACCCTTCGTGCTTTACTCTCGTTCTCACCAAAACAAGTGCACGGCATCACCCTTCGTGCTTTACTCTCATTCTCACCAAAACAAGTGCACGACATCAACCTTCGTGCTTTTACCTCACAATATCATGGCACGACATTATCCTTCGTGCATTATCTCTCATATCATGGCACGACATCACCCTTCGTGCTTTTAAAAATATAAAATCATGGCACGACATCACCCTTCGTGCTTTACACTCTCATCCTCACAATGCAATAAATAAATACACGACATCAACCTTAGTGATTTACACTCTTCCTCACCCAACAATAACCAGAACAACGATTTGGCAATGAAGGACCACAGTACAAACCATAATTTTACAACATCCCAGCAAAGGAACAGTAACACAAATATCACCGTCCCAGCAAAGGACACAGCTATAACCAATCTCACTGGTACAACATAACCAAATAATCCTCAACCGGACAACTATTCAACAATGTTCACAACCAAGTATTTCAAAAAATTTTACAATCTCCGAAATGAAATATACTTCATAACACAATGGATATCGAAGAAAAACACATATACCACAAGATATGCTCACGGGCTTGCTTGACAACAAGGTATAGGTACTCGTCACCTCACCTATGCATTGAACATGATAATAACACGTAGCACATATCACTCAACACCTATTCTCTCAAGCTAAGGTTATGCCAAACACTTATCTCGGCTCCAAGAATGCAAATCAAGCCTCTAGCACCACTTTTCCTCTTGAATCCGACTCCGAAACAATCGTATCTAGACATAATCGACTCAATAACATCAACAATCACTAAACAATTCAATTTCAATGCCTAATTATAGAATGCCCAACATTTTTCCAAAAATTCCAAAATTCGACCCCGGGCCTGCTTGGTCGAAACACGAGGTTCGGACCAAAACCCGATCACCCATTCCCCCACGAGCCCAAATATATAATTTATTTTGAAATCCAACCCCAAAACGAGGTCAAATTCCCAAAAATCCAAAAAGCCCTAACTCTACCCAAAAACCCAATTTTCTACCTTTAATTCCATGATTTTAGGCCTAGAATCTAATAAATGTTGATGAAAATGGAAGAAAACAAGTTAAAGATCACTTGCCTAAGAGACTATGGTGAGGAAATGCTTCAAAAATCGCCTAAGAGCTTTGGAGAAAAAGGGATTTATGAAAAAATGGTGGAATCCCGTATAAGTGTTCTGTTTTTTGTTTTTAAAATAGCTGGGCAATTCAAAGCAGTGCGATCGCAGCAGGAGGCCTGCATTCGCACAGGTTACCCTAGCTTACCACCCCGCGATCACATACACACTAGTGCGTTCGCACAGTGTGTTTTGCTGCCCAGCCTCAGCCCCCTGCTAACCCTATTCGTTCGCTCCTGGTTGGGTGTGTTCGCACAACACTACCCAACCCCCTCCCCAGATTACCCTGTGCGTTCGCACCCCTTTGAGTGCGTTCGCATAGGGTAAATCCCTGGACACCAGATGACAATAATTACACCAGATTTTCTAAGGCTTTATGCATTCCGACGCCTACCCGAAACTCACTCGAGCCGTCGGGGCTCAAAACCAAATACACACACGACCTCATAGACATCCTACAGACTTATTCAAGTAATCAAAATACCAAAATAACATCATAACCATCGAATTAAGCCTCAAAATCAATGAAATTGCTTTAAACTTAAAAAAATCAAAAATTTTCCATTTTCGATCCGAATCACGTCAAACTAAGTCCGTTTCTCACCAAATTTCACAGATAACACATATAAGACATATTGAACCTGTTCCGGGCTCGGGAACCATAATACAGGCTTGGTTTCACAGGTTTCACATCAAATCTCATTTTCAAAAACCTTTATATTTTTCAGAAAACAATTTTCTTGAAAAATTTATTTCTCGGACTTGGCACCTCGTAATTCGATTTCGGGCATAAGCCCAAGTCCCATATTTTCCTACGGACCCTCCGGGACCGTCAAATCACGGGTCCGGGTGTGTTTACCAAAAATGTTGACCAAAGTCAACTTTATTCAAATTTCAACACAAAAAAAATATTATTTTTATCAATTTTTCACATAACGGCTTCCCGGCTATACGCCCGGGCTGTGCACACAAATCGAGGTGAGATATAAGGATGTTTTCACGGCCTCAGAATAGAGATGTAGCTAAAATTACACGGGATGACCTTTTGGGTCATCACATAACCTATAAATTTATATTTTTGGATTTTTACCACAAATTTTGGTAGGGAATTAGAACAAATCGTATATTTGAGTTCATAATATTATGGGTAATGTTTATCTTCATAAATTTACGGAATCTGGGCACGTGAGTCTGGGGGTGAATATTAGGAATTCTTCGAATTGGGTTGAAAAATAACTTTAATAGTTAGGATGTGAACTCATGAGCATGTATTGACTATTATATACAACATTTGACTAGTTTCGCGTTGTTTGGCACCAAGATGAGGATTTAAAGCACAAGTTTGGATCGGAAAGTAAGCTTTGAGACGAGGTAAGTCTCATGTCTAACTTTGTGAGGGGGAAATTACCCCTAGGTATTGTATATTGACGTGTGCTACTTGTTGTGGGGGCTGTGTGCGCGCGAGGTGACGAGAGTCCGTACGTAACTATGTTCATGTTATTGTCCGGGTAGACTTAGGTTCACATCATGTTATAGCTGTACTATTTGACTAGTCTCTCGCCTAATAAATTTCTCTGTTTTACATTTCTACTTGAGATTAGACTTGCTATTGTAGAGACTTCACGGGTTCATGATTGGTCACATAATACTTTTCCTCCTCTTACGACATGTCTCCGTTATATATATGTTTCATTAAAATATTTATAATAAAGGAATTATAACTCACATGTTTATTCATGAGTGGGGTCAAAGACCCGTCAAATATTCTTATTCTAATGGGATCGGGTCGTTCGCCTCGGCAGGTTTATGTATTTCACATCTTATGGATCAGGCGGTTCACCTCGACAAGATTTATGTAGCACACTCTCATGGGATCGGGTTTTTCGCCTCGGCAAGATTATGTATTTCACATATTATGGGAAAGGGCCATTCGCCTCGGCATGATTTATGTACCACACTCTCATGGGAGCGGGCTGTTCGCCTCGTCAGGTTAATAGATGCATCTATAGTTCGTGCCGTTCGACCCTCGGCACTGCACAATTTAAATATTTATGTTGGATCGGGCTGTACGCCTCGACATTTCCTTTATCATATCCTCATGGAATCGTGCGTAATATTTGGCAAGAAGCCGGTGTATCCGTGAGTTTTTCCTGATTTGAGTTATGACAATATATTTGATGAGATCCACTACACCGATATGTGTGCTCAAGTTAAGGAGGGAATTTCTAATGGGAAGCTTGAGTTCATTGTAAAGAGGGGGATTTGTATCACGTATTTTATGCTTGTTTATTTCATTTATTTGCTCTGCCTCATGTTTATTTACCCTTTTACTGTACCTAATATTATTGGACCACTATTGAGTGTCGATGTCGACCCCTCGTCACTACTACTCCGGGGTTAGGCTAGATACTTACTGGGTACACGTCGATTTACGTACTCAAACTACACTTGATGTACATTTTTGTGCAGGTACATATATGTCTAGTGGCCTTGTGAGAGCAGATGCGTGTATACATGTGGGGACTTAGGTGAACTGCACTCCATATTACGACCCGAAGCCAGCAGAGTCTCCTTCAGAGTATTTATATTTCTCCTGTCCAATTTGTATTCCGGACATATACTGTATTTTATTTTATATTCCTAGTTGATGCTCATGCACTTGTGACACCGGGTTTCGGGGTGATTATGGGGTGTCCTGTATTAAAATTGTTAAAAGTATTATTATTTATTCTATAAATCCCATATTTTACTATTTAATTGAAGGAAAATATGATTTCTAAAATATTGAAATAAGAACCAAATTAAGAATTTATTGTTAGCTTGGATGACAGTGGTGTCCGGCGCCATCACGACCTTTAATGAATATTGGGTCGTGACAAGTATAATATACTAGACTTCCAGCATACTATATTGGAGTTCCAGTATAATAAACCGGTCCAGCATAATATGCTGGAAGTTCATACACAGGTACTCCAATATATTATGCTGGATATTTCCACGTGTTGGAGTTCCAGCATAATATGCTCGAAGTTCATACATAGGTGCACCGATCTCCAGTATATTATGGTGGAACTTTCCGCGTTGCAGCAAAATAGTGGCTATTTTTCAATGACTTTGCAAATGCTAGCTATTTTTGAATGACCAGTCCAAAAACTAGATAGCCCGTGCTATTTTTTAAAAAGTATACAAATTGCTATAAACGATTAAATGTTGGGTATAAATAAATCTAGTGAGAAAGAAATTATCCAAGAACATAGAAAAACCTACTAGAAACCTCTCTGCTTCCTATACTTAGAAAATGATCCCAATGAAACCAATGGTGAGACTATTATACTGTGGACGTTGAATTTGGTAAAGTAGCTAAGTATCCCACAAGAAATTGTGTCATTTTTCTACATTCTTGCCTCTTTCAAGCAGTGGCTACGAGGAGGGAAGATTAGAAAAGGGAAAGATATTGGGTGGTCAGGTAATTAATTTAGGTTGAAAGGGTATAAATTGAAATAAAAATTGGGATGGGTAGAAACAAGTAATAATTCTCTATCTTTATGGTAGGGGTAATGATACCTACACACTACCTTTTCCAAATCTCACTTGTGAGATTATACTATATTGTTATTGGTAGAAACAGGTAACAAACTATGCCCAAGTAGGTAGATTGCATAATTTCCTCTTTTTCAAATTTTCAAATTAAGTTCGTTTTTTATTGGTAACTAACTTGCTTTATATTAAGCACTAGTAACTGTACAAACCATACCTAACTAAAATAGTTAGATATAATATTTACAAAAATCACAAACTAGATCAAGAGTCCACCTAGAATCTATAATTGCGTACTATATTTCTAATCCTAGAGGAGTTCGGACACTACATACACATGTTATTTCCCTAGCTAGAACTTCCCATCTTCTACTCTTCTTCTTAAAACTCACATGTTTATGTATATTTCATATTGAAAATTTGAGCAGCTTCTGACTTCCCCTTGGACCTCTTGATAACCTCATGTATGTACTTGTCAAGACCCAAATACCTAATCTGTCGTGATGGAGCCTATCGTGGAACTAGGCAAGCCGACATTCTCATTTTTTCAATATATAACAGAAGTGAGCTAATGCAGTTAAACTAACAAAAGGTTTACATAACAACAGGGTAAAGACCCAAAACACAAGTGCGGAATAATAGCCCGACATCGGGGTGTCACTAAGTCATGAGCATCTAACCAGTCTTGAAACAAAGTCTACAACAATATGTGTCAAATGACAATACAAGAGGGAAAAGATAATAAGAAAGGAGAAACAAGGACTGCGGACGCTGGCAACTACCTCATAAGTCTCCGATAATCAGCTCGGGCACGAACTCAACGACCGCCAGAATCGTACACACCTCGACCTGCACATGAAGTGCATGGTGTAGCATGAGTACAAATAACTCAGCAAGTAACATAATTAAATAAGGAACTGAGAAGTAGTGATGAGCTATGAAAATACAGTTCATTTCAAAAGTTTTCAGTAAAGAGTAAACATGCTTTCAAATCCGATAGTTTAAGTCAAATTAGTTTGAGCTCAAGTAAAACAGATATGAATCTTCCAAAATTCCCCACAACCACAACAATAGAAGATAACAGCTAAGTGCAACAATAAATAAAAGCAAGCACAACCTCTCAAGGCAACATTCACTCAACTCATCTCAACAGCTCATACTCTCGGCTTTCAGTCCTCAGCCCTCAATACACACTCTCAATAGGTACCTGCGCTCACTGGGGGTGTACAGACTCCGGATGGGCTCCTTCAGCCTAAGCACTATATTATTGCAGCGTGCGGCCCGATCCAATATTGTTGCGATGTGCAACCTGATCCAATATTGTTGCAGCATGGAACCCGATCCATAATATATATATATAGCCCGAAGGCTTGTTGCAACGGTGCAACCCGATCCATAATATAAAAATATCCATAAGGCTTGTTGTGGCGTGCAACCCGATCCATATACCTCACATAGATCACGACTCGACACTCAGGCCCTATCTCAGTTACTAGCCTCTCCGGCCTCTTGGGCTCACAAGATATCACAATAATCAGCCCAAACAGAGAATACAACAAGTATTAACAAAAAATGAGAGAGAGATGAGATATAATACACAGATAAGACGGTGACTGAGTACAAGACAACAATTAGCAGTCAATTCAACAAGCATACGACCGCTGCGGGTCCCAACAGTGATATCATATGGCCTAAGCATGGTTTCTAACATGAAAGACAGTCAATTGCTCAGACACAAGGAAATACAAGTAATAATAATGAAAGATTCGACTTTACAGTCTCACGGGACGGACCAAGTCTCAATCCCTCATGGTGCACGCTCACATGCCTGTCACCCTGCATGTGCCTTACCTCCAAATATTCACATCATACCAATTTTCGGAGTTTCATACACTCAAAACTAGATTTAAGACTATTACTTACCTCAACCGCGTAGAAATCCTACTCCGATATGCCTTTGTCTCTCGAATCGGCCTCCAAATGCACTGAGTCTAGCCACAAACAGTACGGGAAGATCAATATAGGATAAAAGGATTGATTCCACAAGAAAACTACCAAAATATAGCCCAAAATCCGTAATCGGCTAAACCCGCCCCCCCTGGGCCCACATCTCGAAACCCGATGAAAGTCACAAAATCCTAAAGCCCATTCACTCACAAGTCTAACCATACCAAATTTATCAAAATCCAACCTCAATTTCACCACCAAAACCCCAAAATTCACTCTCCAATTCCCAAGCCCTAATCCCCCAAATTTCACTTCAAAATATCACTAATTAGGCATAGAATCAGTGAGGAAACACCATTACCGAAGATAAATAGGCTCAAGGGACTTACCTCAGTGATTACTTCGAAACCCCTTGAAAATCTCCTCAAAAATCCCCAAAGTCCAAGTTCCAAAATGTGAAAATGGGGAAAAATCTCGAAGTCTTCTATTTATAGGTTATGCCCAGCAAAACTCCACCTGCGGTACCCAACCTGCTTCTACGGACACGCTTCTGAGACCAAAGTTCTGCACCTGCGTAAGACTTGCACCTACGCTCCAGGTCTCGCACCTGCAGAGTCATTTCTGCGGCCCATATTCTGCTTATGCAAAATTACCCATGATTCACTCTTCCGCATCTGTGGCCTAGCCTCGCACCTGTGGGCTCGCAGATACGCTAAATCCTCCGCACCTGCGAAAATCACTTAAGTCCACCGGGCTCGCACCTGCGCTCCAGGTCTTTCTCCTGCGGAGTCGCTTCTGTGGACCATCTCCCTCTTTTGAGGAATTACCCATTATTCACTCTTCCGTATCTGTGGCCTAGCCTTGCACCTGCGGGCTCGCAGATGCGCTAAACCCTCCGCGCCTGCACTTTCAGTCCAACCCAGCCTTGCCTGCACCTGCGACCTCCTCTTCACTTCTACGGGGCCGCACCTGCGGGCTCCCCACCACAAGTGCGAAACACCAGAACACTAGAAGAAACCAGCAATGCCTAAGTCCAAAATTTCTATCCGATGAGCATCTGAAACACCTCGAGGCCCCCAGGACCTCAACCAAACCTACCAACAAGTCATATAACCCCATGCGAACTTAGCCGAACCTCCGAATCACTCAAAACACAAAAATTTACCCAGATCCAATCCTAAAGAACTTCTAAACTTCCGAATTCCACAAACAACGCCGAAACCTACCAAACCACGTCCCATTGACCTCAAATTTTACACACAAGTCAAAAATGACACCAAGAACCAACTCCAACTTCCAGAAATCCATTCCGACCCCGATATCAAAATTTCCACTGCCTCAAAAAAATTTTCCAATTCTCATGCACCTAACTTCCCCAATTTTGGGTTTAAATTCAACAAATTTCCGGTTTAATTACTTAGAAAATGACATAGGATCGAGTTATGAAGTCAAAAATCTTACCTCCAAGTGAGTCCCTTCGATTTCCTCTTCAAACCATCTCAAAGAGCTCCAAACCCGACCAACAATGGAGGAAAAATAGACTTAATTCGCAAAAATGGCCTTTTCTAACATTCTGCCCAGCACTAAATATTAACTCACTGCGATCGCGGGACCACCCACGCGATCGCGAAGAAACAACTTACTGTCTCCAAATTTTACCCATTGCGATCGCACCATTCCCCACGCGATCGCGAAGCTTCGACTCCCTGACCTATGCGATCGCGAAGAAAAATTGCAACAACCTCTGCGGCCCCTTTTTCTTCTACGGGATCGCACAATGAACCACGCGACCGCACTGCTCTGGCTGCCCAACCTATGCGATCGCAAACCTCATTACGCAATCTCATAGAACAAATCTGCTTACCTCCAAATTTACTCTACGCGATCGCGGATGAACTCACGCGGTCACAACACGCGGTCACAATGAAGAAACCACTGCTGCTAAAACACCAGAAAACCAGCAATCTCCCAAAGACCAAAAGTGCCCGTTTGAGCATCCGAAACACACCCGAGGCCCCCAAGACCTCAACCAAACCTACCAACACACCCCATAACATCATTCAAATTTAGTCGAGCCTTCAAAACACCAAAAACAATGCAAAAATACCAAAATTACATCAAATTCAAGCGTATGAACTTTGAAACTTCTAAATTTAGCCAATGATGCCGAAACCAACCAAAACACATCCGATTGACCTGAAAATTTGCACACATATCCAAAATGACATTATGGACCTACTCCAACTTCTGGAATTCCATTCAAACCCAGATAGCCTATTTTCCACTGCCAACCGGAAATTGCCAAAAACTAACTTTTACCAATTCAAGCCTAATTCTACACCGGACATCAAAACTTTATTCCGAACACACTCCTAAGCCCCAATTCACCTAACGAAGCTATCCGAATCAT
This sequence comes from Nicotiana knightiana, assembly GCA_005239525.1. Lineage (NCBI taxonomy): Eukaryota > Viridiplantae > Streptophyta > Magnoliopsida > Solanales > Solanaceae > Nicotiana > Nicotiana knightiana. The sequence continues at coordinate 22,706 of ML419636.1, forward strand.
AAAATCTATATTCCGAGGTCATTTACCAATAAGTCAACTCCCAATTGGCTTCTTCAGCTATTAAGCTAATTTAAGAGACTAAGTGTCTCATTTCTCACCACGACCACTCCGAACCCGAACCAACCGACCCAATACGACATAAATAGGCTAAGCAACATACAATAAAGCAAAAACGGGGGAAACGGGGCTAATCTCACGGAACGACTGGCCGGGTCATTACATCATCCCCCTCTTAAACCAACATTCGTCCTTGAATGGGTCTAGAAACATACCTGGAGTCTCGAATAAGTGAGGATATCTGCTCCGCATCTCCCGATCGGTCTCCCAAGTGCATCCTCCACCGAATGTCCTCTCCACTGAACCTTCACTGAAGAAATATACTTATACCTCAGTTTTCTGACCTGACGACCCAAAATAGCCACTGGCTCTACCTTATATGACATATCACCCTCGAGTTGAACCGTGTTGAAGTCTAAAACATGAGACGGGTCACCAACATACTTCCGGAGAATCGAAACATGGAACACCGATAAATACTCGATAAGCCGGGAGGCAAGGCAAGTCTATAAGCCACCTCCCCAATCCTCTGAAGCACTCCAAATGGCCCAATGAACCTGGGACTCAGCTTTCCCCTCTTCCCAGACCTCATAACACCCTTCATGGGTGACACCTTCAACAACACCTTCTCCCCAACCATGAAAGACACATCTCGGACCTTCCGGTCCGCATAACTCTTTTGCCTAAACTGCGCCGTGTGAAGCCGATCCTGAATCAAATTCACCTTACCCAACACATCCTGAACCAAGTCTGTGCCCAATAGCCTAGCCTTGCCCGGCTCGAACGAACCAACTGGAGATCTGTACCTCCTACCATATAAAGCATCATACGGAGCCATATGGATACTTGACTGATAACTGTTATTATATGCAAACTCCGCGAGTGGCAGAAACTGGTCCCATTAACCCCCAAAATCAATGACACAGGCACGCAACATATCCTTCAAAATTTGAATAATACACTCCGACTGCCCGTCGGTCTGAGGATGAAACGCTGTGCTCAACTCGACCTGAGTACCCAACTCTCTCTGTACGGCTCTCCAAAACTGAGATGTGAACTGAGTACCTCTGTCAGAAATAATAGAAACTGGAACCCCATGCAATCAGACAATCTCCCTGATATAATCTCAGCTAACCGCTCCGAAGAATAAGTAGTACCAACAGGAATGAAGTGCGCGGACTTGGTCAGCCGATCCACAATAACCCATATAGCATCACCCCTCCTCGAAGTCTGTGGGAGCCCAACTACAAAGTCAATGGTGATTCGCTCCCACTTCCACTCCGGAATATCTAATCTCTGAAGCAACCCACCTGGTCTCTGGTGCTCATACTTGACCTGCTGACAGTTGAGACACCGAGCCACGAACTCCACAATATCCCTCTTTATCCGCCTCCACCAATAATGCTTTCTCAGATCCTGATACATTTTTGCGGCACCCGGATGGATGGAATACCGCGAACTATCGGCCTCAGCTAGAATCAAATCTCGAAGTCCATCCATATTGGGCACGCAAATCCGGCCCTGAATCCTCATGACCCCATCATCACCAATAACCACATCACTGGTATCACCGCGACAGTCCCTGTCCTGAAGAACGAGCAAGTGTGGATCATCATACTGGCGTTCTCCAATCTGATCATAAAGAGAGACCTGGAGGCTACACAAGCCAATAACCGAAGGGGCTCTAATAGTTCCAATCTCACCAACTGACCCGCTAAAGCCTGAACATCAAGTGCTAATGGCCGCTCTGCTACTAGAAGGTAGGCTAGACTCCCCAAACTCTCCGCTCCGCAACTCAGGGCATCGACCACTACATTGGCTTTCCCCGGATGATATAAAATAGTGAGGTCATAATCCTTGAGAAGCTCCAACCATCTCCTCTGACGCAAATTCAGATCCTTCTACTTAAGTAGATGCTGCAAACTACGATGATCAGTGAAAATCTCATAATGCACCCCATAAAAATAATGACGCCAAATCTTCAAGGCATGGACAATAGTTGCTAGCTAAAGATCGTGCATTGGATAATTCTTCTCGTGCACCTTCAACTATATGGACGCATAGGCAATCACCCTACCATCCTGCATCAAAATCGCTCCAAGGCCAACTCTCGAGGCGTCACAGTAGACTATATAAGAACCTGAACCCGTAGGCAAAACCAACACCAGAGTTGTAGTCAAAGCTGACTTGAGCTTCTGAAAGCTCTCCTCACACTCCTTAGTCCACCTGAACTGAGCATCCTTCTGGGTCGGTCTGGTCATAGGTGCTGCAATAAATGAAAATCTCTCTACGAAACGGCGATAGCACCCTGCCAAACCAAGGAAACTGCGAATCTCGATAGCTGATGACGGTCTAGGCCAGATCTGCACTGCCCCTATCTTCTTTGGGTCAACCTGAATACCCTCGCTGGACATCACGTGCCCCAAGAACGCCACTGAATCAAGCCAGAACTCACACTTCGAAAATTTTGCATACAATCTCTTCTCCCTCAAGGTCTGAAGCACAACTCCCAAATGCCGCTCATGATCCTCCCGAGATCGGGAATACACCAAGATATCGTCAATAAACACGATGATGAAAGAGTCCAGATAAGGTCGGAATACATTGTGCATCAAGTGCATAAAGGCTGCTGGGGCATTGGTCAGCCTGAAAGACATAACCAGAAATTCATAATGACCATATCTAGTCTTGAAAGCAGTCTTCGAAATGTCTGGCCCCTGAATCTTCAACTGATGATAGCCGGAACGCAATTCAATCTTGGAAAATACCCTGGCACCCTACAACTGATCAACCAAGTCATCTATACGGGGCAAGGGATACCGGTTCTTCACCGTAACCCTGTTCAGTTGCCGATAATCAATACACATACGCATAGAACCATCCTTCTTCTTCTTCACGAAAAAGACCGGTGCACCCCAAAGTGACACACTAGGCCGAATGAACCCCTTATCTAGGAGTTCCTAAAGTTGCTCCTTTAATTTCTTTAGCTCCGCTGGTGGCATACGATAAGGTGGAATAGAAATAGGCTGAGTTCCTGGCACCAGGTCAATACCAAAATCAATGTCTCTATCAAGTGGCATGCCTGGCAGGTCTGCAGGAAACAAGTCCGGAAAGTCACGGATCACATGAATCGAATCAATAGCAGGAGTCTCACCACTGACATCCCTCACAAAAGCCATATAATATAAACACCCCTTCTCAACCATGCGCTGGGCCTTCAGGTAGGAAATCACCCTGCTAGGCACATACTCAGAAGAACCTCTCCACTCAACCCTCGGACATCCTGGCATAGCTAAGGTCACGGTCTTAGCGTGACAATCAAGAACAACATGACACGGAGATAACCAATCCATGCTCAATATCACATCAAAATCGACCATGCTGAGTAACAGTAGGTCCACTCGGGTCTCCAGACCCCCAATAGATATCACACACGATCGATGCACACGGTCCACAACAATAGTATTGCCTACTGGAGTCGATACATGAACAGACGTAACTAAAGACTCACGGGGCATATCCAGAAAATGGGCACAATATGACGAGACATAAGAATATGTAGAACCAGGGTCAAATAAAGCCAAAGCATCTCGGTGACAGACTGAGACAATACCTACAATCACTGCATTGGAGGCCATAACATCTAGTCTGGCTGGAAACGCATACATACGGGCCTGACCTCTACCTGCTCGACCTCCCCCTCTAGGGCAACCTCTAGCTGACTAACTACTACCCCTGGCTGCCTGGGCGGGTGGTGAAGTAACTGGAGCTAAAGTCGAGGGTTGGCCCCTCTGCTAAGAAGAACCATCAGGACGACGTGGACACTGCCTCTACATGTGCCCAAACTCGCCGCACTCAAAGCAACTACCTGGAGCTGGAGACGAGGACTGATAGAATCCCTTGGCACCAAAATGGCCACTAGAAGAATCATGCATAGAGGAACTCTGAACTGGTGGTGCTTGAGCTGCACTCTGATCTGGGAGGGCACCGAATGAAGAACAATGTGGCTGAGAACTGCGGGGGCCATGCCATGAAGATGCACCACTATAGGTTGAGCGGACTGACTGAGGAGGCCTGAATGAACGACCTCTACCATGCTGAAACTGCCCCTAGAAGGAGCACCACTAGAACCACCCGATCCACGCCTCTTGGCCTCCCTCTCCTCCCGCTCTTGGCGGCGAATCAACTCAATATCTCGAGCAATATCAACGACTTGCTCGAATGTAGCATCTGATACCCTCTCACGAGTCATGAAAAGGCGGAGCTGATAAGTGAGGCCATCAACGAACCTCATAATCCTCTCCCTATCAGTAGGGACCAACTCGGTGGCATGACGAGCCAACTCCAAAAACCACATCTCATACTGCATCACTGATAGCTCCCCCCAACGCAGCTGCTCAAAATGCCTGCGCTGCTCCTCCCTATGAGACTGGGGTACATACTTCTCCAAAAAGATAGTGGAGAACTGCTGCAAAGTAAAAGCAACACCAGAAAATTGAAAAGTAGCAAACGAGACCCACTGGCCTCCAGAATCCCAGCAGTACGCAGCATCCTCTGACACTTATCCAGAAAACCCTAGGCATCCTCGCCCTCAGCACCACTGAACGTCGGAGGATGAAGTCTACTAAATATCTCCAGTCTACGCTGCTCGTCCTCTGGCATAGCCGGAACCATGAAGTCCCGAACTGGAGCAACCGGCTGGGCTGGAACTGCCCCCGGTGTCTGATGGCCCTGAGTAACCTGCTCAGGTGTCCGGGAAATTGGAGTCTGACTGCCTCCCCTGGCCTGAGAAGTAGCGGCAATTGCCTGAGTAAGGGTGGTACACACAGTCAAGATCTGAGCCAAGGTCTCCTGAAGACCCGGAATAACAATAGGCACTGCCGGTGCCTAAGCCTGTCCCGCTGGAGTATTTGCGACGGGAATTTTATCTTGAACAGTAGGGGGATCAAATGGTATTGCCCTGGCTGGCCCCTACCTCTACCACGGCCTCGACCGCGGCCTCGACCTCTCGCTGGTCTAGTTGGTGGCTGATCATCCTGATCGGTAGTGCGAGTCCCCACCATCTGTGAGAGAAGGAAACAACAGAAGTTTAGATTTCCAGAATCAACAAAATGGCACGACAGAATTCAAGAAAAATGAGATCCTTCATAAGGGTTCCGCAGCCTCTCGAAGATAAGTATAGACGTCTCCGTACCTATCCGCAAGACTACTAAACCTGCTCATGATCGTTGAGTCCTATGTAACCTAGGCTCTGATACCAACTTGTCATGACCCCAAATCCTAAACCGGCCGTGATGGCACCTATCGTGGAAGTAGGCTAGCCAACAATCACGCATTTACAGTTTCTCTCCAAAATCCCCACTCATTTCCAACATTTCATAAACGTATATAAAATTACTGAATCCATTAGGCAAAACAAATAGTTAAACAGTCTAAACCATCCCCAAGACCCGGAGTCAACATGTCATGAGCATCTAAGGATAATACCAAAAATTCTACTACTATAATACAAAACCTCGGGACGAATAACTAGGTACAACATAAGAAGGGAAAACAGAGATGCTGCGGACGCTGAACAACTACCTTTATGTCCCGAACTCGGGCTCCACACGGAATAGATGGCTAACGCTTGGTATTAACAGCTGTATCTGCACATAGGGGTGCTGGGAGTAATGTGAGTATACCAACTCAGTAGTAATAAAAATAAATCAAGTCTAAGCAGTAAGAAACACATAAAAATCAAATCATCAGTTCACAATATGCACAACCTTTCTTTCCAACAGTGTATACATACATATATATATATATATATATATATATATATA